>OX637534.1:21249957-21447457 GCA_951800035.1 Linnaemya tessellans | reverse complement strand
GTCGAAGTAGCCAACTGTTACTCTTAACCACATTACAAGATCATGACAATTAGGCAATCATAATTCCAAAATCGTTTTGATAAAACATTCATACTCGTATCACCGACTATCGTTAATGAGTTCCGATCACAAGAGTTAATCCGTAAAATCAGCAATAAGTAATCACTTTTGTAAACAATATCTATATGTATAGTGCAATTTCTATTTGTGCAAAATTTGTTTAATGAAATTGATAAAAGAGTCAATAAAATTTTCACTTTTGCATTTGCTTTGTGATAATAGGCTAAGCTAAAAATCTCAGATAAATTAACAGACAAATTTTGTAAAAACAAGATCGCTTTTAAATGTTCGACAATTGTATGAGAAACAAGAATATTTGCATTTCCATACAAATTTCGAACGTATAGAAACGTTTTCATTTACAAATCTAGGACCTATTAGTTAAAATTTACGGTATTTTCATATGTATAACTGCTATTATCTGGGTATTTCGGTTTTCCGTAAGAGGCGTATAACCGAGATCAACGGTAAATGCAGCAAATATTCGAACCCGAAATTCAGTCTGAACTGTAAATATGTATACCGTTACACGAATATAATTATCTTGAACGTACACACGTACTACTCGTATGTAAAAGTAAACTCATGTAATTAAATTTAAAAAAACAAATAATAATAATAAAAAAAAAAATAAAATAAATAAACAAAAAAATTATTACAAAGAATAGGACAGTTAAATTGAAACATATACAATTAATTATAATAATTACACCTATGAAACCAAACTAACAAGTAATTTAACAAATAATTAAACTAAATGTCTCAACACTTACAATACATAATACGATTGATATACTATATACATACATAAATAGGTAAATAATTAAGTATGTACTTGAAAATAAAAAACGATAAATATGTTAAGGAAATCGTTTCGATAAAAATTAAATTAATGTCTTCTTTCACATTGAACAAAATTGTCATTATTATTAAATAATAACAAAATAATGAAATAAATTAAAAAACACAAATTAGACTAAATAATGTTTACCAAAAATTAAATTTTTGATCAATTAGGATATCAATAAAGATATAGAAATGTTTGAAATGATTTTTGTTAATACTAATAAAGCATAATGAATTAAAAATGTGACAAAGAAAAATTAAATAAAATGCAACCTATTTTAAGACACAAAAATAAATATTAAGAAGCAAATAATAACAAAATGATAGTAATTATAAAAAAAAAAATAAACAGTAACAATAGAAACACGCAAATACATAAATCGTATTGTATTAATAATCATTTAAAAGGAAATAAAGATAAAAATATTCGTAAAAGAAAATAAAATGCATTCAATTTTTACAATCGACTAGAATCCTAAAGGTAAAGTGTAAACGTATATAATTAATAAACTATTCAGGCTTGTATTCATAAAATATAAAACGTATTTGAAATCTATTTAAAAAAAATTGTCTATGTACAATTTTAAATAAAATATATTTCAAACTCATTTTAAATATTATGAATATGGAGGTCATTGTATTGCTCTCAATTTAAATCATTGAATTAAGCAAATAATTGAAGTCAATCATAAACAAAGTATAATTTAAAAGTTGGTAGCACTGGTTTTAAACTGTAACCCCCTATTCATAAAAATTATGAGAGGCTTATAAGAATGTAATATGTACAACAAATTTCATATGAAATTTTGTTTTATTACGCTGTTATTAGACTCTCATAATTTTTATGAATAAGGGGGTTAAAGTATACTTTGTTCATGACTAGGAAAATGCCTTTCAACAATCACATAAATTAAGTATAGAAATATATGGAAAATGGTTGACCCTAAACTCCATCCCTGCAAATTCCAGCTAATATTAACTATTAAAAAACACTATTATTTTAATTTTCAAATGCAATAACTTTAGAATGCATCAACCGACTCCCATGTGACAATTGATAGAGGTTTTCGTGACCCATAAAAATATCCAGAACAATAATTGATCAGATATTTAATTTCAAAGTATTTAAAATAAAACACGAACGCATCAGCCGATTTTTACCCGGTTAGCGGTTTTTGAATGTAAGGAGCTGATTAGTTTTTGAACCGGTCAAGTCGTGTAAAGACACATTTAAAATTTCTCAGTTTTTTTGGAACGAAGTTCCTTATGGGACGATGCGGATTGGTACCCTAACCGGGAAAAAACGTCCGTAACGTAAGATTTTTTGTTTCTAAATCAACGTTTAAGACGTATGAGTAATACGATTCCATACAAACAAATATTAATCATACGCAGCCGTGCCGTGACAGAATTCAATTTCGTTTGGGAACAAACTTGATTCTGTATTTTCGTTGGTCGGCGAAAAAAAATCCTAATAAAGCCGTTACTTATATATGATTCACGACTAAAAAACGGCTAAAAAATTATTAATACCTACATATATGTCTGTACATTAAATCACATTTTTATAACATATAAAAATTAAATATAGACAAGTTAAACATTTTTCTCGTTTAACTTCCGTAGCTGGCAGCCACTGAACGTTTTTCCGTATGCCGCCGCAAAAAAAATGTATTCAGCTCATATCAAGGCAGCAGCTGATCGATGTTTGAAATAGCATACTAAGTTATGACGGGTTGTTCACACTAGTCATATCTTTCGTACTATTATTTTATGACTTATGACTTTATGACTACAGTGCGAATCCCCCAAATGTCTTTGAAATATTGAATTACTTATTTGGCTATTTTCTTATTTGCAAACGATTTAAAAGTGCTTAAATAAAACAACTTCAACTGGTATAATCAATATCGAAAACAAACTGAATTTATTAAATCAAGATAAGATTAAAATAACGTAACAATAGTGTAATAAACTTTGTGAAAAAGTGTTCAATAACATTTTAAAAAATAACTAGTACAAATATAAAACTTTGTGTGCTAAGCGAACATTTAGTGTCGTATAAAAAAAAATACAATTCTCGTTGCAACTATGAGCTGCCACGACTAAAAACTTTGTTTAGGATTTTACTAGACCATTTTCTTTTCTTTTTGGTATTGCTGCATATCGAAACAGTTGATAAGTCGGACAGGCTAGTCGAATTTCTGGTTCCATATGCTGCTGTGTGCAATCTTTCGGCTGAGTTCGCGCTACGTATTGTGAGAGACTTTGGTTTTGCTCTTTCTTTCTTTATCAATGTTTCGCTATCGTCAGGAGGTACAATGCTTATGGTAGGAATTTTACTAGGTGGGGTTGGCAAAGCTTTCACTTGGCCTAACGATAAACTCGATGTCTGCTTGTCTACAATTGGGGATCTGTTCAAAAGAAGATAATGTTTTAAAATTTATGTATTTATTTTCATTCAATAATGCATAAAACAAGTGATTAATTTATTTATAAAGAACACTGGCTAAGCTTTAGGGCTTTGTGAAAAGTTTGAGGTAGGAGCTGAGGTACCAGAATTTCCCAACGGCCCTAATTACCTTCGAGTGTGTTGGGGGACTAACCTCAATAAATAGTTTTAGCTCAAGTCTATTATAAAGGGTGATATTTTATCAACTTTCATTTTACCAACACTGTTTTTGACATGTCAGCTGTGTTAAACATGTTCAGTTTGGTCTATAATTCAACCACGAATCGACTTACAAACGAACAACGCTTGCAGATGATTGTAGTTGATTTTAAAAATTCGTGATCGGTTAAGAATGTGTATTTCTGGTAGGATGCATACTTGAAGAAGCAAACTTGCCGTATTGGGTGTAAAGAGCAAGCAGAAGCATTGCTAGAACTGCTAATGCATCTCGAAAAATACACTATTTGGACGACGTTGGCAGGAACGTTACTGTGAATGGGGAGCGCTATCGTGCAATGATTAAATTATTATTTATTTAATTTTGCCAAAATTGAAGAGCGCGGATTGAATGACATGTGGTTTCAACAAGATGGTGCCACATGTTGCACAGCGAAATAATAGTCCAATTGAGAGGAGAGTTCGGTCGGTCAACAGCTTATTTCACGTTTTCGTGCGATTTAACGCCTTCACACTACGTTAAGTTTCATATCTATAGGGACAAGTACGCAACAGTCCACAAACTGAAACACAATAGGGAAGAATTTATTCGTGGGACATATCGGCCGGTAATGGTGGAGAGAGTATGCTAAAATTGGACTCAACATATGAACCTTTTGAAGCGTAGCCGCAGTCAACATTTACATACATGCAATCATCCTTAAACATTGAATTATGTAGAGCCTTCTATCGACTCAAATAAAGATTTCATACATTTCTCTAAACTGAATGTATTTTGTTGTTGTTGTTAAAATCAAATCTGAAAGCTCTTAGATCACCCATTAAATTATGTTATATAATAGTAGTAAATTAAGCATCATATCATGCCATAACCGCCAAAATAACGTAACCAACAAAAAACTAATTTTACAGAAGATTGTTTTCCGATTTCCGATTCACTTAATTTTTATTTTTTTGCCAAATATTTATAATAGCTTATAAATATTCTTATGCTTACTTTAGATTTGTATTATAGTTAATTTTCCATTTACAAAAGTGTTTTTGATCATCTACGGAAATTTTTACTCACTTACATTATTTTGGCGGTCATTATTGTAACCCGCTAATAATAAAATGTGCTACTTAAGTTTTATTATTCTCAACTTAAAATTTTATTTTCACCTTAAAAATTTACGTTCTTGTAAACATACATTATATACATATGTATATAGAATGTATATTTACATACACATATCGTCACTTAAAATACAAAAGGCCGTAACTGACAAATAATTTAAAATCGCTTTTTTTGCAGCTGTATTTTTAATAATGTCAACTCATTCAATCAAAAATAAGGTTTTGAATTTTGAATTACAATCAACTGTGGCGGCGGCCATTTACATGACATCATATTCTCGACTTGATGTAAAAAAATTAAAAGACCAAATAAAAATAATCCACAAGAAGAATCAAAGTTTTTCATTTTTTTTTTAAATTACAGCCAAAAAACATCGGAAGGTTATTTTTGCGCCATTTTCTGATAGGAGGACTACTTTTGCGCCACCCTGTATAAATAAATAAATCATATAAACTCTAGATAAAATATCAGGGGCCAAATTACGGCACTCGAGTTTTTTAATGCCACTTGATTCAAACCAATAAACGAAACCACGAGTGAATACACATTTTAAACAAAAAAAAAAAAAACATAACGCTAGATAAAATTATTTTTTCTTTGTACGTTGACAAGGCGAATTCATACAAGGTGGACTCATTTATGCAACTCTGTGTAAAATTTATTGAACTGTCAAATAAAATGCTTTGGAAAAAACAATGGCCGCACACAAAAACAGTTCAATTTGACAGTTCATTAATTTCGCCTTGGTAACAGCTGATCACCAATTTCTGAACTAAGGCCACCTGGTATGAATTCGCCTTGGTACGTTGATTGCATTGTTATTTCTAATTTTTTTATGTTGACCTTTATATTTTTCTAATTATATGGCAGCACTCTCGTTGTTTTGGTTAATTAGGTTATTTTGCGGTCACTATTTCTCTCAATATTTGAATTATCGATACTATATTCTACAGGACAACGTGTTGTTACTTAGAGAACAATTATGCATCAAAAACTCTGTTTTGAAATATATGTTGGTTACGTTATTTTGGCGGTTAAGGCACGATATAGAGAAAGAAACTGTTTAGCTAAAGATATCTTTTACATTGATTAGATAATAATTGACTAACTTTAGATTTAGTTTTAAAAAACTCCAACTGCATATCATCATAAATTTCGGTTGCGTTTGCTTAGGTATAAAATTAGGTCAAATTATATTACGAATTACAAAAAGCAAATCACAATTTAAACACTTGGTTTACCACCAGTCACTTCTTTACAAAAAAAAAAAATATTTTATTTTGGAAAAAAAAAATATTTTATTTTGGAAAAAAATTAAAAAGTCAAAATTCATAAAAATTAACTTGGTTACTTGCCTGTTAATGTCCTTTCTACCATACGATGTTGAGAGTGCCGTTAAATCTACACTTCCGTTTACATTTTTTATCGAATTAGCCAATTTTGACCAAAAATCAAACAAACTTGCTGTACCTGGGTAGTAGCGTAAATGTGTGTATATTTTTAAGGTTCTTGGTATATCCACGCCTTCTTCATATAGCAGAGGTACAATTTTTCGGGTTTTGTGCTCTAGTGAAAAAATAAATTTTACATAAATACGATTACATAAACGAAACAAGTTTTCTAATTCAATAATAGTTATTATATATTTATATATATATATATATATATATATATATATATATATATATATATATATATATATATATATATATATATATATATGTATATATACATATATATATATATATATATATATATATATATATATATATATATATATATATATATATATATATATGTATATATACATATATATATATATATATATATATATATATATATATATATATATATATATATACATATGTATATGCATGTATAAGTATGTGTATGTACTAGGGATGTTTGATAACTCCTTGACTTTTTGAATTTTCCTCGCAGTGACTTATTTAAAAAAAAAACTTTTTTCTATTTCTAATTTTCTTATTTTCAGTTTCAAATGTAAATTTTCAGTTTCAAATGTAAACAAAAAACAGCTGATAAATTAATTCTTACCCTATCGTACCCCAAGAGAAAGTTCGTACAAATTTTTACGGTAAATGAAAAATATTACTCTTATTTATTCTTCAAATTTCACAAAAATTGTTACCTGTTTGGGTTATTTTATTACACATGTGGAACAGACTTATTCCCCCTGATTGTGTGAGGCGTTGGCGTTGGTGTTTACGCCTCAGTCGTATTTCGTAGTAGATTAAAGAAAACTGCGTGTATGTTTCTTTAATCTTGTACAAAAAACGACTTCGGCGTAAACGCCAAAGTCTTACACAATCAGGCCGAATAACCGCAACAAACGCCCATTTTGAAGGCATTATTTAGAATAAATAAAAAAAGTTAAAGACGCTAGACTTAATGTATTGATATAAAAGATTATGTTGAAAAATAAACGTTTATTTGGCGAAAAAATTATATGGAAAACGTTTGCCAATAACAATAAGAAGCTATAAACAAATAAATTGATTTGTTTCTAAATTGTTTCGAGATATAACTATATCTATAACAAGCGTTTTTATTTTTATATTAAAGAGTAGATCTCCATCCCGGCAATACCCAAGCAAATTTTTAATTTTTGTTTCCTGCTTTCCCGGGAAGCCGTGGTATTCAAAGAGATGTTAACTCCGATAATATTTTGCATAATAATATGGAAAATAGTTTTAAAGAAGTTTTAGAAAATATAGTTTTGTTAAACAACATGCTTCGGATTTTAAAACTAATTGAATTAATAGTTAAAGCCTTGAAAAGAAGAAGCACAGTCTTATTAACAGCTGCTGCTATTTTAAACGCTTTATGCATGTAAATAATATGAACATATTTATAAAATTAAATATATAAACATAAAAATTGACTTAAATTTAAAGTTTTCTGTTTTATTTAATTTTTTTATCTCATTTATTTACAACTTTTTTTAAAATAAAAAGTTAGTAATGATTTATTAGTTGAATCATTTTTAAAAAAATTAAAATGTTTGGCATATGCGGTATGAGTTTTTTTTAATGTTCAGGTATTCCTAGGATCCAGGGAAGTTTTATTTTTCTCTAATTTTCCGGTAAACAAAAAAGGTATTGACTACAGGTTTACAATTATAGATAGCCTCATTTGTAGTCGTATAGTCGATAGCCTGCTGTCGTGGATGTGTTTAAAGCGTAACTCTCTAAACACGTGAGAGAAACCATTGAATCAATTGCAGTGTTATGCATTAAACACATTCATGGCAGCAGCCTACCGCCTACACGAATACAGAAATAAATTACATGTGTTTATATGGAAGAACTAGCACGGACAACAACCTGCCGTGTAGCCTTGAAAATAATTAATCCCATATACACAGATGTATTCCATTTCTGTAGTCGTGTAGTCGGTAGTATGCAGTCGTAAATGTGTTTAATGCCTTATTGCTAGATAGTACTGAGGCAATTAAACGAATAAAATTTAAGGGAAATTTTATTTGGGGCTTTGGGTTACTCTATATGCAGATAAGAACTGTAAGCTGAAGCATCTATTTTTAAGGAAGAGAGACATAGAATCCGTCATACGTTATGCGCCGCCCTTTTCAACGCACAACTGAGTTGAAATACATACATGCTTTCTGATGAGGGTTGTCACATTCAGTACTTCTACGTTAACCATATTTTAACTTTTGACGTACGTCGAATACTTTGACAGACGTTAGTAAGTTTTTTTAAATTGTTTTGATTAATTTTGTTGTATTGTATATTCAGGAAAAGTAAGTTAAACAAATAGTCCCATATTCATAAAAAAATAAAATTTATTTGAAATCTATTTTAAGAAAATTTTGTATGTAAATTCTTTAATAAAATACATTTCAAACTGGTTTAAAATTTGATGAACATAAGAAGGAAATGGAGAACAAGCAATTGATTTAATATGCGCCAACAAAATACTCATTGTGTCAACCGGTACTTTCAAGCCAGTTAAAAAGGATTCGCATAACATATGACGGATTATATGTACGTTTCTATGCCTTAAGGCACAATACTTGCAGATTTCCTAAAACAAAATCACATTCTACACAATTTTTTTACATTATTTATAGTTTAGTAGATACACAGATAGATACATACAAGCATATAAATATTTATTATTTTTGTTATTGGCCATACTGTGCCCACTGTACAGTATTAGTGCCAATATACAAGCTTTAAACTCAAAAGTTACATCTAATTGCTTACGTATTTGCAGTGCTTGCGTGTAATTAACTAAAAACTTATTTTCAGGACTTTTCAGGAATTCTTGTGTTAAAATCACAATTAAATGTTTGCATCGATCTTCAATTAGCTGTGTTAATGCAACATGCTCAAATTGAACTCCTCCTAACAAATCTCGATCTTTTATGCAAATCTAGAAAGAAAAAAATATTTTTTTAATACAGTAATACATATAAAATAAAAATAACAAGGATCATGAAACATACGAGCTGAGTGACTCATCATAATCTATAGATATCTAATAATGCTGTTGTACACCACCCAATTCACACCATGAATTTTATGACGTCCAATTTTCGACGCCATTTTTAGTTTCATAGCGGGTGTAGAGAAGATAGGGTAGAAAAATTACTTGATTTCTGATTTCATGGTTTTTTTCATATTTACATATTCTTTTTGTTACGTTTTGTTGTTACTTTGAGGTCATAACAATAACAAAAAATAAAAATAGACTTGAAATCTAAATTCATCTTATGAACGCAAAGAGTTTTTGGAACCAATTTCAAAACGGGAATTAATAAAATTAGACGTCATAAAATTCCTCGTGTGAATTGGATGTTACACCTAATAGCAGTTTTTTGCTTCTTTTTCAATAATTTTAAATACACCTAATTCTATTTTTAATCGACAAATACGCGTTTTTTAAACAACTTCAAACTGCTACAACTTTTGAATGAATCAACCGATTCGCACGTGATTACCGGTGATTGATGTAGTTTTTCGAGTCCTAAAAGATTCGAGAACATTAATTGATCAGAGATTTCAGAGATTTAAAAACAAATCACTTTTTTAGATATTTTTCCTTCACGAACGTCTCAACCCATTTTAACCGGGGGGCAAATTACGGAACTAGATATCAAACGAAATTTCTATTTAAATTGTATGGAAATTTCGTTCGTTATCGAATGCGATAATTTGGCCCCTGATCGATCGATAAAGTCGTTTAAGTTATCAAAAAACAAATAGCAAACAATATTCGGTCGGATCGAATCTTAAATACCCTCCAAATATTGAGTAAATAAAAAAACTACTTTTATTCCCTATTGGACTTTCATATGCAACGCTGCTTTTTTTTTATTAACCAAAGTCTACACTTTATACGTTTGAATGGAGAGTTTAAAGCCCAGTTTCTTTAATTTGCTTTTTTAATTAATAATAAATGTATATTATACGCATATGTAAGTATGTATATAAACATACATACAGATACACAAACATAAGTTTATATGTAAACAATCTATACAACGAATAAATGTTATCATATTTATTTTTACTAAATTGTTCTAATTTTTTAGCCTCTAATTTTTTAATTTAAGTAATAATATTGAGCTTGGACTTTTTTTTATGAAATAATAACTTTAAAAGGATATCGAAATATTGAAAAATATATATAATAGTTTTTTAACGTTATTATTTTATTTTAAATGAAATTTACTTGCATTATGCATTTCATTGTAGGGTTTAATTTTTCATAGTTTTGAAAAATAACCATCAACAAATAAATTTCATTTAAAATAAAATTGTGACAATATGTCAAATGAAAATTTCTTAACCGTTATTATCAGGGACCGTAACTGTTATGACTTTTATCAAATGATTTTTATATTTTTAGATAGAAAATAAGAGTTATTTTTGATATTTATTATTTTAAATGAAAAATAAAAGTTATTTTAGATTTTTATATTTTTAAATGAAAAATAAAAGTTATTTTTGATTTTTATATTTTTATATCAATAATAAAAATCAATTCAAAATTCGTGAGATAGGTAATATGTTTGTGTTTCCATGGCTTCGAAAATTAGCTTTAATTGTTCATTCTGTACCTGCCACTCAAGTCAGTGTAGAAAGGTCATTTTCAGCACTCAGATTAATATTGGGAGATTTGAGATATAACTTATCTGAGCAACATTCAAAATCAATTATGATGGTAAAATTGAACACCTGAAAACGACCTCTTAACACTGACTTGACTTATAAGCTATTTCTATGCATTCATGTTTTTATAGCTGATAATGGATAAGTCACATAATATATTATATTCACATGGAAATTTGAATGAAGCAGCATTTTATAATACATACGGCATCAACAAATAAATAAGAGTTTTTTATTGATTTTTATTATTGATATAAAAATATAAAAATCAAATATAACTTTTATTTTTCATTTAAAAATATAAAAATCAAAAATATCTTTTATTTCTCATTTAAAAAAATAAAAATAAAAAATAACTCTTATTTTTCATTTAAAAAAATATGTATCAAAAATAACTCTTACTTTTGATTGTTAAAATAAAAATCAAAAATTTAAAAATCATGCAATATGTTGGATGCATTTCGCCTAAAAATCATGATGGTGTAATTAAAAGTTTTCTACGATGTTCATTTATGTATGATTTATTTCTTCAAAAATTGAAAAATTACTCTTATTTCCGGTCCCTGGTTATTATTTTATAAAAAAAGTCTCAAGCTCAATATTATTCCTTGAATTACATTTACTAATGGCTTTTTGATTAAAAATTCCCCCTTTTTCAAATAAGAAAAATGTTGGCAATGTACACTGTCTGAGTGAATAAGCCTCAGTAATATCGGTATACTCAGTAACGGTATGTACCGGTAATACCGATACTGAAAAAAAATATCGTTCCCGATACCGAAATTTAAAAAAATATACCGGTTTCAGGAATGCATACGATACATCGATGTTTTTTAAACGTCCAAGTTTTAATGGACGATCCATCCGCGTCAAAACTAAAAAGCATCGACATCGATTATTCAATCAGTTCGCGCTTGTTTCGTTTAATTTTTTTTTTTAATCACCTCTATCATGAATAATTCTTCCCCCGAAATTTTTCCCTTTTCACTAAAATTGTAATCATGAAAAAATTCCCCGTAAATGATTTCATGCTAAAATCAAATTCCCCTTATCGTGAATGATTTTTTTTCCTGCGAGTTTTTTTCACATTTCCCTTTAATTTATTCACTTAGTTTTTGGTAGGGAATAGAGTAGAAAATGTAAGTATTTTGTATTATAATTCGAATATTAGAGTTTAAAAATTTTATTGTAGGAGCAAGTTCCGTTAATAAGACAAATTATAATATAAGAAATATTATATATAAGAAATTTTTGCAACAAATCAATTACCCACGTCTTTGTAAAACTTGTTGCTCCAATTCTAAACATTAAGAATATTTTTAATTTGTTTTCTTCTGTTTCCAAAATTTATCCGAATTATTTTACTACTAAATATTTAGCCATACTTTTTAAAAATATTTTTAAATTATTACATAAATGTAAATTTTTGCAACAAAAATTTCTTTTATTTTTCAAGTTGTTTTCAGCTTCTTTGCTTTTTTACATTCACTGAGAACTGATAGTGGGAATAATTTCTCACGGGAGATTCACGATACCATTTTGTCCTTCGACTAGAATAAAAATATCACGTGAACAAAAATTCCACTTGTTATTCACGATAGGGTTGAATATTTTGTAATTTTCGTTTCATCACAACTTCAAAATTTACCTTAAAATTATAGTCTGGGTTGTCTTCTAATTTTGTTAAGATTTCGGAAACATAATTTAAATCTGCATCGGCATAAAGTACAAAAGCATCATACATTTGAAATGGCAAACCCTTCTGAGCACGTATTACATCCGATGTTGTTAATATATTTGGGTCAGAGCCGTGACCAAAGCCACCATTCAAATTAGTTGTATTGCCATCAACATTTTCATCCGAATTCGAATACTTGCGCACGTGCAGATTTTTCTGATAAGTTTTTGTATCTTCAACTGAAATGCATAAAAAAAAATTAATACTTATATATAAAAAGTCACACTCAAAAAATTATTTTTAAGCCTTAAAAACAGAAAGGTAATTATGCCAATAAAATGAATATTGGCTCAATTAAAAATGCATATCTGAACACCATATAAGTGTCGAAACGTGTTATAATCCGAAAGACATGATCAGTATTAAACGGTACAAGGGAAATCAATATCGTTTCAACTATCCAACTTATAGAATAGAGCAGAACAGGTGCTTCAGGAAATGACTACACTTCCATCATCAGTACCCAAGTGTTTTTTGTTTATCTCCACTTATTAGGTGAGTTAGTTGAATATGATAACGTGCGTTTAAGGGACCAACAGTGGCAGGGCGGCCTCCTTTAATGAATTTAGCTTATCATAAAATACAGCGCCAAATTCCTACGCATTCATCTCATGCTAGGCTAACAACAAAATACGTGTGTTTTTTGGTGTTGTTATTTGTTGTAGTAGTGGTGTCACCTGAGATATATTTACTTTGTAAAAAAGCATGTATTTCAACTCAGTAAGAAAACATCTGTGGTTTGATAGTCATTCCTTATTAAAGCTTTTGTAATCAGTTACAAACGTTGAATATAATCACTTATATGTTGTACGGACACATTAAAACTTTATTAAATATGCATAAACATGCAATAATGCTTTTAAATCTATTTCAATACAAGTTTCCATATTTTCTTAGTTTTTGCAAAACATTTAATTTCCTTAGTTACTGTTTATTTTTCAAACAGATAATTTTTTTCTGTTTGCCCGAAGTAGTCCCACGAAAAAGTACGGGCTGTTTTGTGCAAGAAGAAGAAAATTACTCTCTTAAAATGTCTCTCATTTGCCCGATTTTCGAGAACGGGAGCGCTTTTCGGTAAGATTGGGATCCCTCGGGTGCCTGATTTAGAGTAAAGAAACAGACCTAATTTTAACATTACAGGAGAAGGAAAGAAATAGATATATTAAAAACTCTAATTATAGCTTTCGCATAAAACCGTTATTTTTTTAAATTATTGCACTACATTTTTGACGAGCTGTATTTATATGAAATTTATTGCAATCACTGAAAACTTATATTTTAAAAAAAAAGTAAAAACGTTATATTCGACCGGGGCGAATCTTAAATACCCTCCAAATATTTAGTAAGTGAATTTAAAATGGTTAACTTGGTGGAACAGAGTTCGTTTATATAATATCGTACGTCAATGCCCACTAAAGGGGTCGGGGTTCAAAAATAGGAAATATCATGTTTTCCACAGACGAACGTATGGGCATTGCTAGACCGTCTTAGACTTCATCACTGATCAAAGGTCATTTAGTGGGCAAAGGGGGAGGAGGGGACAGGGCAGAAATCGGCAGTCATTAAGCTCTAAAAATAAATGCTTAGGATGATTATATACAATATTTAAAAAAAAAATTTTTTTTTTTTTTTGGTAGGGTCATTTAGAGGGTGAAGGGGGAGGAAGGGGTAGGGCAGAAACAGGTAGTCATAAAACTCTAAAAATAAATGCTTCGGATGATTATATACTAAATTTAAAAAAAAATTGTTTTTTTTTTGGTAGGGTCATTTAGAGGGTGAAGGGGGAGGAAGGGGTAGGGCAGAGTAGTACCAGGTTACGTCTCAGCTTCGTCATTAAGGCTTAAAAATGTTATTTTTAAAGAATGTGGGCTTAAGTAAAACAATTTGTTAAATTTTTATGCTATTTTTGCATATAATAACGCCCACTAAAGTGGGCGGGGTTCAAAAATTATTATTTTTATTTTATGGCTCCAAATTTAAGGCGTTGGACCGTATTTGACATAAAAATATATCATTTGCTTAACATAATAACCAAAAAACTTTAGAAATTATGTTGTTTTTTCTGGGTTGGTTTAGTTCTTCTTAGGGGAACTTTTTCCCCTCTTGCCCGATTTAGCCCATCTTCGAACTTAACCTGCTCTAAGCTTCAAAATATATTTATACCAAATTTTAAGGGTCTAGCTCTTTTCGTTTGGACTGAATCGTGATTTCCACAGACGGACGGACGGACGGACATGCTCAGATCGTCTTAGATTTCATCACTGATCAAGAGATCATGGGGTCTGAGATGGATATTTCGATGCGTTACAAACGGAATGACAAAGTGAATATACCCTCCAAATTCTTTTTTGGAGGGTATAAAAAAATAGAGTTATGGGAATGCTCTAATGCAGCGGCGAGTTAGTATTTGTAAAAAAATAATAGGCCAACTTACCTAAATTCTCATATATATCGTCCGAAACATCCCATCGATCTATAATGCCTAGATATTGCTCTAAATAGGCAAATGTTGCTGTCTTTGGATTGTTAGTGCACCACAATTGAATGACTTTCGTTGTAGGATCGCCACCACTTAAATTTTCATCGCATAGAAAATTCTGTTTCGACAGTGATGCCAATCCGCGCCAATCACGTTCATATCCCTCTTCAGATCGTAAAATTTTTTTCGGATTTAATAACTGTGAAAGTTGCTGCAGCGATCTTTTGCTAAGTGCAGTCAATGGTATTTCCTGAAAAGCAACAACATCGCCTTCCATTTCAGACGTTGAAAATTCAATCGGGGCATTATTATTGTTGTTATTATACAATATGTTGCTGTGGTGATTCATGCTTGTTAATAAGGCAACACTTTTTGTCATTTTAGCTAAATTACGTAGAATATAAAAGTATAAGGGAATATTACTTTTGCAGGTATATAATAAGCTGTTCATTTAAGAACAAAGCGTTGCATCTTAAGTAGCATCAATGAAAAATATAACGATCATTTCTCGGGCAATATCTTTCAAATTTCGTACAGCTTAGTACAAATTATTTTGAATATATGTATTAATATTTCACTCTGCTGATCGAACAGAAATATTTCTAAAGGATTTTTCTTCGAGCAATTTATGATCAAAACTAAATAATATCGAAAGATGGTCATCGGTTTAAATTTGAACCACAGGTTATTTCGAATCTGGCAGTAATTTGTCATTCTACTCTATCTCGAAATTCAGTATATTATCTCTACGCTTAAGCAACGTTGGGATTTAATGGAAATTTATTTCTAAAACAAAGACAATTGGTAGGAAATCGATTTTGCCAAAGAATTCATCTTTTCGGATGAAGCTCATTGTTATCTTTGCAAGTTCGTTCATAAGCAAAATTTCCGTATTTGAGGACTTGTAGCCAATGGAGACAATTATCGCACCATTATAACTGATTTTTTGTACCCGGGTCACCTTTAGAAACAAAAGTTGTGCCAAAAAATTTTTAAATTTACTCTTTTAAATGGCCCACCCATTATATAATCCTCTATTTTATTGGAATCTATCACAAAACAGCTATTAACGATTTTATGAAGAGTCTTTCATTAAGCGCTTATTATGTTTAATTTTAAATTGAACTAGAGTTTGTACGCGGTATCGTCGTCATTTTCTTCGATATTTATTCAATAACATCGTTCAGATGTTCGGCACGGCTTCTCTGGGTGGAAAGCATCTGCAATGTCCAATTTTCTAAAGCTCTGGCGCATAAATCAGACTAAATCTAAGCGATGGCATGTGTTGTATTAGCTTTGGGGGCCACTGGATATTTGCATACACTTGCGACTGAAGAAAACACTATAAGATAAATAACAGGATGTCATTGGCCAGTTCACATCCCTTCATATACCTTCACATTGGTCATGCACAATAAAAAGGTCTGACGCAAACGCACATCATCATATATAGTATGAAGTTCATCTTTTATTTCATTCTAGATAAGCACCTAATAATACCTATTCAAGGTATTGAAAAGATGTCCATAAAGACGTAGATGTGCTAAGGAACGAGTTTAAGAAAGCTGCAAGATTATCTTGCAAGGCGCTGGTGATCTAAAAGTATAGCGATAAACTTTGGAATGAAGCGAAGGCGACAGGAAACTGGGCACTTTACGACCTCATTGATAAAATTTATGAATCAAATGCGAAACACTTGGACTCAATTCTGTTCTAATGTGCAATCTTCCTCGTAGGTTAGCTGAATGCACAAAACCCTTGTCAAACAGCCTCCGGTATCCCGCTGCACCCAAAAGAACTATGAAAACTGGAGTCTAATGGTTGCAAATCTACTTTCCTTTCAAACCTAAACGAATACTCCACATATATCCCTCGAATAGCAGCCTCCTATATTCATAGGCATTACTATGCAACTGGGCCTTCCAATGGCTCCATTAGTTCAGATCACATGGACCGGATAATTAACTGATTGTACTAAATGCAATGAACAGCATCGCACAACAAGATAAAGCATTGAAGAGAGTGATCGATGTCTAGATAAGAAGGAGCATAAATAACGCTCCTCTTAACACATCCACATTCCAAAGGGAAATCGGTTGAAAAAGTCTTACTTACTTCTAGGACACATAGACAGGTCAACCGAACAATTGAATGTGTCTTCTTTAATGATATTAACCCAAATTCCTACGGAACCACGAGTTGACCGGGCGTTTAATCAGCTTATTGAAAAGTTGCTATTACCACAGACGTACACCTCAAGATGGAGTGCTATCATCCTTCTATTTTATTTTATTTTTATTTTATCAAAACTAATACAGGTTTGTCACTCCTAGTGTAATTTTCACAATATTAAAAGCAAGAGATTTCGGTCTTGGATTGATGCATTGGAATGAATCCTAAATAGATTGTTACTGAAAATCAACAAAATCCAAAATACGGTTACCTATTATTTTAAACCTAAAAGAATCAAAATATCGGTATTATTAATCTGTATTTCTATCTGTTTCTGTGACAGACTGTACACGACCTATGCCTTTATACAGGAAGTGGCAAAGTAGTCAGCAAAACTCTCGAAAGAGAGTAAGCTGCCAGTGGTCTGGCAGCACTTAAAATATAATTTATAACGAGGATTGATGTTGACTGACAGAGCTGCTTTGCGACTTCATACAAAGTTATACTTTTATGAAAGTGCGTGCTTGTCAAACCGCTCCTGCGGATTATTAGGATGTAACAAAAAGATGGAAGTACTTCGAAAGATTTTTGTCTACACTTATGCCACATTTTTGTATACGATAAGTCTTTGTGAACGTTATTATTAATGGTAACATAACTTCGATTAAACCGACTCGATTTACGGCAAATGCTGGATTAACTTTCTGCTTTCTTTTTTAATTCGTTCAAAGGGGCTGTTCCCATTTCATGTTATTTTTATAAATTATTATCTTAGTGCTTTTTGTTTGTTATGTGGTCAAGTATGTCTATATGCCTTCATTTTATTGGTTCTTACAGCAAATCATCAGTAGACTTTAACCTAATTCCAAAATAACAAAACCTCTCAGCTTATACATAAACTTCCAAAAATTAAAAGCACTAATTTAATTGAGACAGCATCCAGTGAAATCTTGCAAGAAAACAGCTGATCGGTTAGTAAACAATTGAAATATCAAAGCAAACGAATTTTAGCATATGTGTATGCAAAGTTTGTCTCACAAAGTTCTGCTGCTTCTATCGGTTCTGCCATCTCCAATCCACTTACATCACGGTCGCACTGTATATTTGAATGTTTCTGGCATGAAGTAAAATGTTTTGTTAATTATAATTTATTATAAACGTTAAAAATCAACACAATTCTAACTACTTGCCTCTGCCATTGTTAAATTTCAGTTTTTATTTTTATTTCACAAAAATTATTTCATTCAAACAATAAATAAAAACAGCTGTTCAAACTAGTTGCAAAATCTTGCAAGCAGAAATTTCTCCAGCAACATTTTGCAAGTTCTCTAAATTCCAACTGTCAAAAAATTCTCTTTTTGGCTCTCTCGCTGCAAGAGATTTGGAGTACGTAGACAACATTTTGCAAGATTTTGCAACATTTTGCACAAAATAATGCAAAATATGTGTACGCAGACAGACCTAATATGTCGAATAAACGATTTAAAAATAAATTATTATCATTTTTTCATATATATTTAGTAGCATTTTTAATACTTAGGAAATTTACATATTATTAAGTATATTGATAGAAATGAACATCTTTAAGTGGTACAACAGTCTCAGCTCTTTGTGAAATTATAATGTAAAAATTTCGTTCGCTTTAATATATTAGATCAAAATATTTCAGTAGGGGGTGCTTAATATATGGACAATACTGTATGTAGTATATATGCATGTACATATTAATTAAATACATATAAACAGTCACACATGTAGATATATAGTGTGTAGATATATATACATACGGATATACAAACTTATATGCATATATAAATACACTTATTTTTTTAGACATTATTTACCTTCAACTTTGTCGTATTGCGTTCAATATTTCAATGTCGTACCTGTTATTAGTATTTGTACCTTTTAGTTATTAGTTATTTATGTAACTAATTTATTAATGGAATAAGTTATTGTTTTTAACTTTCTTTGTAATGTGTCATATTTACATATTTATGAACATAAGTATTTAAGCACATATGTATGTATGTAAGTATATCCATACAATGGTGTATAATATCTACATACGGACATAAGGCATAATATTTTTATGCATTATTATCATTTATGCTTTTGTACTTGGGATACTCCTATAAGCCTATCCACATATACATTATATAGGTATATAGCAACTATGATGGCCATTAACGCACCGATCGTACCTTATAAAGTTCTTCCTGCAAGACACCAACAGCGGTGAATTTATTTTCACAATCTCGTGTTACACCGTCATTTTCTGATAAACAAAAGTAATAAATAATCACAAGATTTGTTATTGTTAATATAACGTTAGGAAACGCGGAACAATTTAGCTATTCTTGTGATAATATTGTATTCAAATAAAGCTAATGATTGTCAATTTGTTCATTAGCAAACTACTAACATGCAAGTGATGCCACCAGCAAAAAAGGGGAAGGCATGGGATTATATCAACGTTGATGAATCAACTATGATTGGTGTAATTGAATTCTTATTTTATTGTTATAGAACTGTCAAAATTTATTTCGCAACTGTTCAAAGAATACTGTATAATAATTAGCGTACCGCATATAAGTATTGAAATATATTTATATAATTCGTGTCCGCGTAGTTTTACACAATGGTGTTAATATCCATCAAGGCATGTAACATAAGGTATATAATATAAGGTATTTTATATAATTTTGAGGTATAAATAAATTAGTTAATTGTTTTATATCAATGTTTCGACCCGACGAATATATTTATTGTTATTATGGAGTAGGTTTTATATGTAAAAATTTACGTCATCATATAATGATGAATATGTACATATATCAGTTACTCTGGTAACTCGTGTTGAGTGCTGCCTAATTTATGTTAATTTAAATTTTGTTTTTTTTTTTCTTTAAATCCAGCGTCATGTCAAAATATTTAGTGGCATCACTACGTTTTGTTGCTTCCTTCACACAACAAAATCTTATACGATATACATAATTTTAAAATTCTATGCAGAATAATAACAATTCTTATAAATAATTTTAAATATCTTTGAATATAAATCCATTATGGGAAGAAAACGGAAGGTCGCTGTCGCTAGTGAGGAAAAGGAGAATGAAGGAAGTCGATCGACTAATTTGCCCGAAGCCAATCAAGCTGTAGTAATGAATAATGGCCCAATTTATACAATAATGTCTAAGGTGCAATTAAATGAAACGTTTCACAAAAAATACATAAAGGAACTAAGCCAACTATATTCAAAGGTAAATATTTCTTTATGTATCGGAAAAGAAATAAAGTTTAGTCAATTCTGTAGTTCAAAATAGGAAATGAAATTAAGAAAGTTAAAATTAAATTTGAATATATTCCTTGTTATTCGCAATTCATATTATGAGTTGAGCATGAGGAGCATCCTGAGATATCATGGAGGTTAACTATCATCAGTGGTATTTTACAGAAGTTACTGTGGCTTGCAGGCTATGAAAGACTTAATAAACATCAATATACACGCAGTAAAATTGAGAAATGGCATTTTAAAAGCATTGAAACTATTTTTATATTTTGCAAATGCGTAGGATATACTAAATTTCATAGGATATCAGATTTTGATTTATAAACCTATTCCATTGTATTACCTGAAAACAGTGAAAAAAGCCAGCGTCTTGGATGGGAATGAAACCACAACAATATTAGTGTCTTCAAGTCAAATGTAACATATATTGAATATGTCTTATAATAGACATATGTACATATATGAATCTATAGATTTTTATGTTACACATTGTATATCAAATAGCATTAGCACTCAGAAATGACCTTGTCAGATAAGGCTAATTATTGTCAACTGATATTTAGTTTTATGAAATTTATAATTTTTAAACAATCATATTAATGTATGTACATATGCTAATATTTCAGATGGATCATGATACTTTTATCTTTACCTTTATTAAAATGATAAAAACAGCTATGGTAGCTGAAGAAACAAACGAATTTGCTTACACAACGCTTTTGTTTTGTGCTAAATTTGTCAGTTCATTCGAAGGAGATGAAACACATCCTTTGCTTTCAGATATATGCCGTTGGTTACTTACAGTGAGTATATGCATGAGTGTTAATATACGTAGAAATTCGATCAATTATATATTTTGCAGACTATTTCCAATAATCCACACATTCGTTTTCGTCTTTGTCAATTTGTCAATATGATTTTAAATGCTCTTGGAAACGAAGCAACTTTAGATGACATTATTTGTGATAGCATAATGGAATACATGGTTGGAAGATTGGTTGACATATCGCCGAGTGTACGTGTCCAAGCAATTCTGGCTATGCAACGTCTTCAGGTTCCCGACAATCCTGATGACCCGGTATTACGTTCATATCAGTATCATCTCTGCTCAGATCCCTCGCCTCGTGTCCGTCAAGCAGTTATAACCAGTATGGGACGAAACTACCATACAATACCTTATATTCTAGATCGCCTTTGGGATATTGATGAGAAAGTTCGACGGCATACATATGTTCATATGAGTAGCTATCCAGTTCGATCATATAAGGTTTCACAAAGATTAACACTGCTTGAACAAGGCCTTAATGATCGTTCCGAATCTGTACGAAAGGTTGTTGCAAACGTTATGTTGCAACAATGGATAGAATCGTATCAGAAGGATCTGCTAGCACTTTTAGGTGCTCTAAAGTTGGATTCAAATGAATCGGAGATTAATCGGTATCGGAAAATTGGAAAACAGGTCTTACGTGAGATTTTCAAGTGAGTGGTTTTGTATGATTTTTTAATAGACAAATTTGAATGATTTTTAAATATACAATGGACATGAGTATTATATGGAGGGCTCAGAGCTGAAGCGAGCCAAGTCACAAAAAGACAATTCGAAGATATTGTCTTTTACTTAAAACAGTTGAACTTAAACTTTCCATTAATTTTCACTGGTATTATTTTAATTTAAAAAATGCTATAACTTTTGAATGGCTCAACCTTTACCAATTCTTACGTTGTAAGCACTGACTGATGTAGTTCTTTGATACCTATAAAAGAATTGAAAACACTAGTTGATCACATATATAGTTTCATTTGTTCGAATTTTTCATTCACGGAATATCACGAACGATTTTGACCCGGTTGACGTGATTGTCAAGAACTGAAAATGCGACTAGTTTGGTTGGTTTCGGTTCAGCCGTTCAAAAGTGGTCACATGCACACACACACACACACACACAGTCATAGTGACGGCTTCTCAGGAGGTCAGGAAAGCTTCCTAGAAACTTAAAACATCGAGATCTGATGAAAATTAATTTTTTTTAACGGAGGTAAAGCCAGCAACTTCCCAATAATTTGCAAATTTTTAATTTTCTTAGCGAGAAGTTAAAACAATGGAAAAATTATGTGAATCAAATATAAAGAGCTGTTACTCTATCCTTAAGTAAATAACGGAATTAATCGGAAGCATATTTAAATATGTATGTACAACTCGTTTTCCTTAAACTGTGCTACGTAAGGATAAAAAAAATACAGAGATACTTCGACATAACGAACTTCATTATAACGAAAAATTTAATATAACGTATGTTTTATTGAGTCTCTTGAGAAAACCTCTTTATTGCAAAGTTTTTCATACAAAAATGCACTATCGCTGTAGCGAACAAATTCTGAGTGATAAATACTCCATATAGCGAAATATTCCTTCAAATGCCTCAATATAAGGAAATCAGAAATGGTAAAGTCCCGTTATAACAACAGCGAAGTCTAAATGTATTTACAGGCGCATTTGTAAAGTGTCTATACAACGAAGTACTCTTACAAAAGCCTCTATACAACGAAGTAAAAATAAAATTATAGCAAAATGGTGAAGTTCCGTTATCAAAAGAACGAGTCCTTAAAGTGTGTGCAAAATTATAGTTATAACCATTTTTTTTCGCATTTCTTCGAATTTCGTCGTATCAAGGCTTTGCTGATTATATTCATAGTGAAGCAGTTGCTATAACGAACTATTTTCGGATCCCCTTGGAATTCGTTATATCGTAGTTTCTCCGTATATAAAAATCATGATTTCACGAAACGGAAGGTTGATGATTTGGCGACTACATCGTTTTTATATTTTTTCTCCAATGCCTTTTACGACAAATTAAATTTTTTTAATTACTGCTACGACTATATAAATAAAAATCGAGTAAAAACGTTATATTCGACCGGGTCTAATCTTAAATACCCTCCAAATATTTAGTAAGTGAATTTAAAATGTTTAACTTGGTGGGACAGAGTTCCTTTATATAATATCTTACGTCAACGCCCACTAAAGGGGGCGGGGTTCAAAAAGTAGACAATCTCATATTTTCCACAGACGAACGTATGGGCATTGCTAGACCGTCTTAGACTTCATCACTGATCAAGAATATACATACATATTTACTTTATAGGATCAAATTCTCTTTGGAGGGTATAAAAACTGTATTTAGGCGGGGTCGCTCTGGCGAGGGCTGTGGGGGAAACATTTCACCTTTGTCATAAAACTCTAAAAATAAATGCTTGAGATAATCATATACAAAATAAAATTGTATGTATATTTTTATAGGGTCATTTACGGGGCAAAGGGGGGATGGGGGTAGGACAGAAACAGACAGTTATAAAACTCTAAAAATAAATGCTTGGGATGATTATGTACAAAATTAAAAATATTTTTTTTATAGGGTCATTTAGGGGGCAAAGGGGGAGGTGGGCAGAAATGAGGCTTTCATAAAACTCTAAAAATCAATGCTTGGGATAATTATATACAAAATTATTTTTAAGGGTCATTTCGTTGGCAAAGGGGGAGGAGAGGGTGTAGGGCAGAAATCGGCAGTCATAAAACTCTAAAAATAAATGCTTGGGATATTTGTATACAAAATTAAAATATATTTTTTGTAGGGTCATTTAGAGGGTGAAGGGGGCGGAGGGTGTAGGTCACAATAGTACCAGGTTACGTCTCAGCTTCGTCATTAAGGCTTAAAAATGTTCTTTTTAAAGAATGTAGGCTTAAGTAAAACAATTTGTTAAATTTGTGTGCTATTTTTGCATATAATAACGCCCACTAAAGTGGGCGGGGTCCAAAAAATGTTTTTATTTTTTTTTATGGCTCCAAGTTTAAGGCGTTGGACCGTATTTGACATAAAAATATATCATTTGCTTAACAAAATAACAAAAAAAAAGTTCTTCTGGTTTGATTCTTCTTAGGGGAACTTTTTTCCCTCTTGCCCGATTTAGCCCATCTCCGAACTTAACCTGCTCTAAGCTTCAAAATATATTTATACCAAATTTCAAGAGTCTAGCTCTTTTCGTTTGGACTGAATCGTGATTTCTACAGACGGACGGACGGACATGCTTAGATCGTCTTAGATTTCATCACTGATCCAAAATATATATACTTTATGGGATCTGAGATGGATATTTCGATGCGTTACAAACGGAATGACAAAGTGAATATACCCTCCAAATTCTTTTTTGGAGGGTATAAAAAGCAAATGTTATTCTATGTAAAAGTAGGTTCTAAGATAATTTGTTTGTAAAAGTGTGGCAGCTCTACTTACAGTTTTGGATACTAAAAATCTTGTAAATTTCTGATTTACAAACAACTCTCAGCCAGACAGTTATGAATATAACCATTATAGAACATTTTCCTTTGGCCGCTCCTTTAACAATTTGTGTAAACGATGATTTCATTCTGTGTTCGTATTACGGAAGTGGAAAAAGTCGAACAAAACTGGACTTTCTGTAATTATAGGCTTTTACTTCAGCAACACATTGTAATCAGCTGGTCGCTTTACAATGCTACGAGTCCTACTAGACTCCCCTTACCGTCAATGTGCAGCACACCAGAGATTATTAAAACTTTTGGGCACAGTTCCCAGATAAAAACAGACATTCTCCGCATGGTTCAAAAAGTAATTCTGCTATTTCGGGTATAAATTAAGTTTTTCCGGCTCTCTGTGGAAAAGCTAATACCGACTTAATCCTGAACAGACGCTGTATAATATTAATTGCAGTTAAAAGAGTGAAGAGCGACCAAACGCCGTCAACTTCTTTAATTCTTTAGTTAAATTAAAAATGGAAAGGATAAAATTTCTATATTTTATTATTAGATTATGTATTTTAAAGTATAAGATTAGGTCTGTTCCAAGTAATTTCGGACAAGTTTGGGCTAATGAGAGTAAAAAGAAAATTACTCTCTCAAAGTGCAAAATCCACCCAAATTTGCTGGAACGCAAAAAACCATAATTATATCTTTTGAAAAACTAGTGCTGCTTACTTTTTAAATTAATTTTTATTTTAGTGGTTTTATACACTGAATAAGGCTCAACATCATGAAATGAAAGATTAGCATCATTGTAAATGTAACATGTCGTCTTCATTGGACTAACTTGATGTGTCCATAAGTTGTTCACTAATCTGAAAAAGCATTTTTGTATACTAAACAAAGGGGCAAATATGCGCAGATGTACTAACAACTTCAAGTTTTTTTGAAAAATCTTCCATTTTACTTTTAACCAATTTTCAATTAACAACTTCTTTCCTTTATTTGTAAATTTTCTTTTTATTTATTTATTTATTTACAAAATATCTTATAAATTAATTTATAAAATATAAAAATAGGCGCCGGGCAGCAGAGCCATTTGCGCTCGTTTTCTCAAGAAAATAATGATCTATAAGCTATAATAATGAATAAAGAATAACTGCTGTATTCAAAGAAAGAAATCCAAAATTTAACAAACCCACCCCAAGGAGATCTTCCATACAAAATCTAAAATAGTTTAAATTTTCATACAAAACCCCTCAAAATAGGCCCGCCAAACCCCGAACCTCTCCTTGAGTACAGCAGCAATATTATACATCTTGAATATTGTGTTTACGTAAACTACTTCTTATACATGGTAAAAGTTTTTTGGTTGTACAATCCAGAATTGAATCTATTGATTCGTTCAGTTTTGATCTCTCGCATGATGTGAGTGTATGTGATACAGAAAGTGGGACATTGCAAAAAGAACATCTTGTTTCTGCTGTTCCTTTATAGTAGTGTTGAGTGTTGAAGATAGCTTTGCCTGTGCGGAGGCGACTTAACATGATACAATCACCTCTAGTCATGTTAAGGTTGAATTTTGGTCTATTTGGGAGTACAGCATTCAGTCTCCTTGCTGCTCGATATTGATTGAAGATTACGTTTGGGATACATGGAATAAATATTGTAGCCTGGTAAGTGTAGAAGGTGTCGGGTCTTTTTGTTAATATGAGATTCTTGTAATGCAATAATGTTTGGTTTGGGAGTAGCGACGAGTAGTTCCAAGGCAAATTTGTTATTGATGAATCCTTGAATATTCCACTGAAGGAGACAAACATTCTGTTCATTATCCATAATCTTAAAATAAAGGTTTATTTTCTTTCATTTTCCTTAGTATTTTTGAACGTTTTAGGTGTTATGATTACGTTTAATTCAGGAAACTTATTATAAAGTTGTGAAGTAGGTGTTGTGTCGTTGTTGGTTGTATTTTTCTTGGGAGGTGTAGTTAGGCCTAAACCATAGTTTATGTCGTCAAGAATTGCTTCTTCTGTTAAATTTACATCAATGTTCATATTTGAATCGGAGTTTATGTCAGAAAATTCATCATCACTAAATATTATTTCTTTATTATAGTCAGTTTCTTTGAGAGTTGTGTTTTAGGTTGATTGATTATAGGATTGTCATTAAAGATTTCCCATGCTTCACGACTCGTGCATCTTCTTGAAATTCTGATGAAGTTTACGGACTTATGTTTCCAAAATGTTGGACAATCGTTATCATACGATGGATGTGTTTCTTGCTGACAATTTACACAAAATTTTCGTTCGCAGGTATCGTGAGGTGTTTGTGTTCCACATTCTTTGCATATTTCCATATTACGACAGCGCTTTTTTGTATGGCCAAGTTTCTGACAGTTCTGGCATCTCATTGGGTTGGGTATGTATTCCTTCACGGACTCACGTTCCCATCCCAGTTTAAGTGTTTGAGGTCGGTAAATTAAATCAAAGGTGATGATTGCTGCTCCAGTTGGCACAGGTTTCTTGTCTTCCCATTTCGTTAGCATACGCACTTCAACTACTTTTTGGTCTTTAAGTGATTCTAATAGCTCGTCTTCCGGAATGTTGATGATTTTTCTTGAATATATTTTTCCCTGGGTTGAGTTGAGGGTCTTGTGCATGGAAAACTTAACTGGAATGCTGTCGATATATGTTGAACTAAGGAATTTTTCAGCTACTTTTTTATTCGGCACCTTAATTAAAAGGTCACCACTCCTCATCTCTTTGACTTCAAGGCGTTCCTTACTAATACGATCAAGTCCTCTTTCAACTCGAAAGACATTAAAGGATGAAAGTGAAGCAGCTTCAACGTCTGGTTTGGGTGGAATGGTGGAGGCAATAAGGTATCTCGGTAGATTTTGTTCGTTTGCAGATGTTTCTGGTAGCGGTATAAAGTCATCAGGCCTAGGTCGTTTGTTTTTGTTATTCTTTGTTTTTGCGGTAGAGGGATCAAGTTCCCTAAACCTGTTGTAGAACGGGGGGTAAACCCCGTTCATGTTAAAACGTGGTCGATCTTTTCTTTAAATATTAATTATATTTTCTTTTGTCTAAATAAGATTACAATTCTTTTTCTTACGAAAGAGAATAGAAACTTTTTCTTCTGTATATTTCACTCTCCCTATACACCTATACACTCAAACGCACTGTTGTAACGAAAACGATGTTAACGCGGCGATTGCCTGGCATAGACTGAAATTTTCTTTTTACTTTTTTTTTTTCAAATGTAAACAAAAAACAGCTGATAATATAATTCTTGCCCAAACTTACCCAAAGAAATAGTTCGGGCGACAAAAAAAAAATTACTGTTTCATTTTCTCTCAAAATTGCACAAACATTGTTATCTGGAACGCATTTGGGTAACTTTGGGCGAGTTCGGGCTGCATCTGGAACACAGCTATTATTCTTAGTGAATTTCATAAAATAAGAAAAATACTGAAATAGATGATTTTTGAATAGATGCTAAACATAATTTAAATGCTTGTTTATGAAAAATAAAAATTATAGACGACAAAGCAAGGCGGACATCGTTGCTTGCTTAAGTCTCGAAGAAGATGGAGATTTCTACCGCTGTGTGCCCTACGATCTGCTCACTTTGGATATAGCATTTTATTGGCAATGCCTCACGGAATATTTACAAAATGAAATGGCTGAAGAATTAGATCAAGTCGTGCCCGAGTTAAGTATTTTCTGTGCTTATGTAGAAACCTATTGCCAAAATTGTAAAACCGGTATGGATAAGTTTGAAGCAATGGAGTTTCAGTACATACTTCTCTCGCTGATGGAAATATTGTACACATACGACTTGGGCGACGAAATCGGACGCGGTAATTTACAGAAGCTATTACATCATCTTCTCAAAAATTACACTCTGGATGAAAAAGTCATTGAGGTTATTGTAAAATGTTCAGAAAATCTAATTGCCGATCAAAATTCTAGGCATCAGGTAGAGCAGAGCATATTTTGATTTCAACAATGCGCTTATATCTTTTTATTATTTACAGTTCTTCTTGGATATAATACTCGATATATGTGGACTCAATGCAAAGCAACAGGATTTGGTCCACGATCGAAATCTTATTAGTGAGTTGCTGGCCAATTCGACTGATGCCGACTTAAACTTGAAACTGTCATCCCTAAAAGTACAAATATTGGACTTGGAGGAGCAAGAAATGAACTATGTGCAAATAAAGGACTATGTAAGAGCTCAGCAAATAATAGAAGAGAAAAATATGGTCACCGAAGAATTTACCAACTTGTTAAGGCCATTATTGGAAAATCGCAATAACGATTTAGGCGAATCAGTTCGACCACAATTCACTAAAGTAATAAAGCATGACTGCATATTAAGAAGTCTACAAATCACTTATTACATGGTGGTGTCTAGCCGGGTGAAGGCATTGGGGCATAACATTTGCCGTTTATACAATGTAAGTGTAACACAAAATTAGTTAAACCGCTTCATGCTAAAAATATGTGTGTATGAATCTTAATACAGGATTTTATTTTCCGCCATATCGCCTCGAATCAAATTGCCATTCGCGACTGGGCTTTGAAATGTGGAACTGCCTTCAGTATGCTGTATGAGCCTTTGGCGAAGGATGTATTTGACGAGCTGTATTCGCAGTTCTTTAAAAATCATAATATACGTATATGGGAAACATCTATAACCTGTATATTTGAACTTCTTGACCGCTATGGGGTCGACAGTTTTACTGTTCCAGAAGAACAAAACAAGGCTAAGAAAACCGGACGTCAACTTTATAATACACTCGAATTTGTAGATGCAGACGATGATAGCCGGCAGACCACAACACTGGGACAAGGTGTTGGTGTGATTTACATGATGTCACATTTTCTCGATACTTGTGATGACATGTGCATTGTGCGTGCCATTATAAACGGCTTCTGTCGCCTGGTTTTGCATGGTAACATAGAAAATCGGGATATCATTGAAAAATTACTGCTACGATATTTTAATCCAGCAACTGGTAAGATTTATTATGATATAGTGTTTAACAATTATATGCTAATAAAATTTTTATTTAATTTTTTTCTTGTGGTTTTATTAACAAATCAGAACCGGAGATAAATCAAATATTAGGCGTTTTTCTAGAGAATCTCATCCAACACAGAAAACAAAATCTTTTGCGCCCTTGCCTAATGATAACTGTTAACTCGGTTCTATCTGCGCCGTACGACAGTCCGCTGCATGATATTCGTCCTGAAACTATAACTCGTTTTATAATAGATGCCACACGCCCGGATACCGTCTATGTAAATAATTGTGAGAATTCTCACAATAAATTGGCTTTAGTGTTTTTAAATGAAATGGTGACTAATTCAAACAACAAAGAACTTTGTAAACTTTTGGCAAAAGATCTAATAACGTTGGAAGTGAATGTTATTCAGCAAGAGGAGCTTAAAAATGAAATGAAGTTGCTGTGTGATAAGTTAATATTAGTAAGTAGCTGTTATATGTCTTTAAGTAGCACAACCCAGTTTACTGAAAATCTTTGAAACTGCATACAAAAATTGCTCAAGCATATTGTTTTTGGAAATATATATATTTTTTTTGTATTGAAATGTTTATCTTTCAAATGTCTCTTACATTTAAATGCTTATTATTAAAGTTCTGCTCTAATATACCAAAATCTTTGTGGCATTCATATTAGAAATGAGCGATCCCGTGATTTTTAGGGAACATCACGATTCGGGAATGTGATTTAAAAATCACTGTTCTTTAAAACTGTAATTGTGATCACGGTTTGTCAGTTATTTTATAGGTATCATAAAATAAAACTACCACACTATCAGGCATGTGATGGAGATTGATTTCGAAAACGGAGGCATTTTAAAAGTTGTTTTTTTAATACCATTTCTTTATTAAGAAGAACTTTACTACAAATATTATAAAAATATTTCGTTATTGAAAATAATTTTTATCACAAAAATTATAAAAATTGCATGAAAAATTTATTAAAAATTTACCTTAAAATGACTTCGTTTTCACTGTTATGACTTTTATCAAAAAAATCATGAAATAAGAGTTATTGTTGATTTTTATATTTTTAGATAGAAAATAAGGTTTATTTTTGATTTTTAAATTTTTAAATGAAAAATAAAAGTTATTTTTGATTTTTATATTTTTAAATGAAAAATTAAAGTTATTTTCGATTTTTATATTTTTAAATGAACAATAAAAATTATTTTTGATTTTTATATTTTTAAATGAAAAATAAAAGTTATTTTTGATTTTTATATTTTTAAATGAAAAATTAAAGTTATTTTCGATTTTTATATCAATAATAAAAGTTAATTTTGATTTTTATATTTTTATATCAATAACAAAAATCAATTCAAAATTCGTGACGTTGGTAATATGTTTGTGTTTCCATGGCTTCGAAAATTAGCTTTAATTGTTCATTCTGTACCTGCCACTCAAGTCAGTGTAAAAATATAAAAATCAAAAATAACTTTTATTTTTCATTTAAAAAAATTAAAATCAAAAATACTCTTATTTTTCATTTAAAAATATAAATATCAAAAATAACTCTTACTTTTGATTGTTAAAATAAAAATCAAAAATTTAAAAATCATGCAATATGTTGGATGCATTTCGCCTAAAAATCATGATGGTGTTATTAAAAGTTTTCTACGATGTTCATTTATGTATGATTTATTTCTTCAAAAATTTAAAAATAACTTATTTCCGATCCCTGATTTCTTTCCTATAACTGTCTGTATATGTTCTAAGATATTTTTTATTTTTTACTACGCAAATCATGTGAATAGATTCAGAACTTAAAAAAAAACCAACTTCAAAATACATATTAAAGAACTAAAACAAAACCAAAATTTTTGGTTTAATTCTATTCGTTAATAGATGTGTTTGAGTACTTTTCCATTATTAATTATCCAGTAAAGAACGATTTAGCAAGTCTCTGTTACTTGACTAATTTGATCACAACTTTGAATGGTAATTTTTCAATAACAGTGATCAAATCCAGGGACCGGAAATAAGAGTTATTTTTAAATTTTTGAAGAAATACATAAATCATACATAAATGAATATCGTAGAAAACTTTTAATTACACCATCATGATTTTTAGGCGAAATGCATCCAACATATTGCATGATTTTTAAATTTTTGATTTTTATTTTAACAATCAAAAGTAAGAGTTATTTTTGATATTTATTTTTTTAAATGAAAAATAAGAGTTATATTTGATTTTTATTTTTTTAAATGAAAAATAAGAGTTATTTTTTACTTTTATTTTTTTAAATGAAAAATAAAGTTATTTTTGATTTTTATATTTTTAAATGAAAAATAAGTTATTTTTGATTTTTATATTTTTATATCAATAATAAAAATCAATAAAAAAAACTCATTTATTTGTTGATGCCGTATGTATTATAATATGCTGCTTCATTCAAATTTCTATATGAATATAATATGTTATGTGACTTATCCATTATCAGCTATAAAAACATGAATGCATAGAAATAGCTTATAAATTTTATAAGTGTTAAGAGGTCGTTTTCAGGTGTTCAATTTTACCATCATAATTGATTTTGAATGTTGCTCAGATAAGTTATATCTCAAATCTCCCAATATTAATCTGAGTGCTGAAAATGACCTTTCTACACTGACTTGAGTGGCAGGTACAGAATGAACAATTAAAGCTAATTTTCGAAGCCATGGAAACACAAACATATTGCCTATGTCACGAATTTTGAATTGATTTTTATTATTGATATAAAAATATAAAAATCAAAAATAACTTTTATTATTGATATAAAAATCGAAAATAACTTTCATTTTTCATTTAAAAATATAAAAATCAAAAATAACTTTTATTTTCCATTTAAAAATATAAAAATCAAATATAACTTTTATTTTTCATTTAAAAAAATATAAATCAAAAATAACTTTTATTTTTCATTTAAAATAATAAATATCAAAAATAACTCTTATTTTCTATCTAAAAATATAAAAATCAAAAATAACTCTTATTTCTTGATTTTTTTGATAAAAGTCATAACAGTTACGGTCCCTGATTAAATCACAGTTACAGAAATATCGCTCATCTCTTAATTCATATATAATCGTGGCTATAATATGGAAGGAGCTGCATATATAATTGATAATGGTTTATTCCATTTAATTCGAGGTGGAAGATTAAATACAACAATTTTCATAACTGCTTACTTTTGGCTATGATTGCTCTATTATAATAAATTTTTAAATAGCTTAAAAAATTCCTTGCACTATAGATGATTCTATATTCATTATAATTTTTCAATTCACAAGCGCAGTACACTTTCTATTATGTTTTTTCATATTACCGACGATATTGATTTTAGTCTTGCTTTTTTCTAAACTTTTTCAACATCATATTTCCCAAAAAAAAAAAATCAATGAGTGTTCGAACTCACGGGCGATGTGTTAACACCTTTTTGTTTATTTATTTTATATTAAACCCACAAAAAACAAAGAGAATGCAAAGCAACAGGCAAATGTACATACATACATTGTTATGTTTGTACATAAGCTACATACGTTGCTGTCTTGCTATCTCATTTTTATATATGTACGTATAACCACGTCACTATTCTCTTTGCTATGCATAAGACAAAACCGAAGATCAACATAAAACACTTTTTTAATATTACTCCAAATTAATACTCCGAATTAAAACACTTAAAGCTCCGCTCGCCGATATCGGTTCGCCTTAATTTTTGGCCTAAACTCTTCGTCGAAACCCGCACTAGCGTTTTAATCCAATAATTAATAAAATCGGCTATGAATTTCCGGAGAAAATCGCGTGGGAAAATTATATGAAAATCGCCCAATAATCACTTTCAATACCGACTGCCAAGCAACAACAACAAACAAACAAACTCTTACACTTACACTTGCGTATGTATTGAAACTGATAGTTTACTGCCCTAGAAGCGCGCGTATAGATGTTATCACATCAAAAAAAAAAAAAAAAAAAAAACAGTTGCTTTGTACAAATAATTGATGAGTCTCAATATAATCCCCCTGATTGTGTAAGGCGTTGACGTTTACGCCTCAGTCGTATTTCGTAGTAGATTAAAGAAAACTGGCGTAAACGCCAACGCCTTACACAATCAGACCGATTTATTGAAAATGTTTCTACACATGTGTGTGTTTATGTACGTGCATTTATTTACGTGCATTTATTTACGTACATTTATTTTATTATTTTGCAGAATAAATTTGATCCAAAAACTGTGAAATACATTATTGATTTTAAAGACATGCTTGATGGAGTCTTTAATGCACCTCCAAAACGAACTGGTGATGATTTGGAAACTGATGAAGACGAAGACGAGCCGGAAAAAAATTTGGACACTGAATCGGTCGATTTATTATCTGAAAATAATGCTGTAATGCCAATTAGTCAACCAACACACGATAAAGAAAAATCAGTTTTAGAAAATCAAACGGGTAATTTGCAAAACGAAAGCAATTCCAATACGATTGTAGCCATTCAAAATGATGCAGTGTCGCCCTCATCTGCCAACATACCCACAACATTTGGCAGTGATAATATTACAAATCATCGATATTTAAGGAAATCTCTAAATCTATCTCGCAATAGTTCAATTGATAGCAATAATACACCCAACAATGATGTAGCAAGGCCAAATAAAATAAGAATTGAAGCTCGAATAGATTCCGATAAGAAATCGAAGGAGTCGACAAAGACTTCCGAATCGAATAACTTAAAGTCCAAGCGTACTCTACGCTATAGCAAACGGAATAAAAACGCATCAGAGGGCGAAATAGAGATTGCCCAACCCAAGCCACGTGAGCCGGAAATTATTGAAAAAATTTTAATCAGTCCAGCGAAATATAAAACTCCAATAACATCTCAAAGTGAAGCGCTACATTCAGCAGAAAAGCAAAGAGCGATGGAGGATGTGCCATCTGAAAATAATACGAGTCCAGATATTGAAACTACATCGACAGAAAAAGCACTTTCAAACAGTCCGCAATTGGGAAATGAAAATGCAAACAACAAAGACAATAATAATAAATCGCCAGAGGCTGAAAATACTGAAGAGGTAATAAATATTTTAATAAATAAATTTAATAATTCTTGCTAATATTATTTTATTTATTATTATTTTTTTTTAGCACGATGAATCTGAAGTAATACCGGAATCACCGTTGGCTGAGTATCCGAAAATTTTTTTTGGCACAACCATGCGTTTAAGATCCAAATCTTCAACACGCTTCATGCGAAGTCAAACCGCTAATAAAAAAGCTTCTCAGCGCAGTGGCACAGTGAGTACGACATCATCTACCTCCTCTACAAGACGAACAAGACTTCAATTTTAATACAAATACTAAATATTCAATATTCACTTATATATTATTACATACATATATTATATCATAATTAACCATTATTACATTCGTAACATATAATTTTTTTAATTAAATATTTGTGGTAAGCTTGCCAACTCTTTTCAATGTCGCTGCTAATGTTATGACGAAAAGAAAAGTATTTTAGAATAATACAAAATTGTATATGATATTATCGCAGAAAATTTATTGATATTTATCTATTGAAATTTTGAAATTAAATTAAATTTAAAAAAAAGTGAGATATGTCTGTGCTTGCATATCGAAAGACTAATTTTTGTACATATTGAATATTAGCTGAAGAGGAGAGTTGATTTAAAATAAAATTAAAACTTTTATATAGATTAAAAGGAATGTAATCTAAATCATATACTTTATTTTATTTAGACAATGGAAATGTCGTCGTCGTCACTTACTACGGTAACATCTACACCTTTACGAAATGGACGCAAACGTGTTTCGGCAACGTTGCCAAAGTTAGTTGCTTCTGCTGCTTCTACAGCCATGTCTTCTCCTATTAGGAAGCAGCCTTGTCTAGAAATAGGTAATTAAGTGTAAAAATTTAATTATAAACTATCAGATATAATCTGGTACTCACATGATTTTGAAATCACTTGAAATCACTTATTACTCCATATTCTGTAGTTCACGCATATTCGAAACAAAAACGGTTTAGTTTGTTTGTGGTGGGAAACATGAAACAAATAATACTATTAAGAAAATACAGTCGAAATTCGGTTAAGCGAAAACGAAAAGTTAAGGGATTTTGCTTTCGATTAAAAGAAATTTAGATAAGAGAAAAATGTTTGGGTTAAATTCGCTGTGTAAAATGAATATGTGAAAATTTCGTTTCTGGAGACTACAGATTTCAGCTTTTCTAATATTTAAATTTTGTTATTAATTGTGAGACAAGTATTTGCCTTTCCCGAATTATGAAATAAATACTCCAAAGTTATTGTACCATTTCGGTGAATTAACAAAAACCTGCCTGTGTTGTTGACATTTTTTTAATACAAACTGAAACATGATACGAAAAATTTTGCGAAATCAGCGTTATACTTATTATCAGTAGCATTTTATAAAATTTGTTGCTTTTATGCGGTGTTTGTTTCGTATAAATTAGCCTTTTTAAATCGTTAAACATTTTTCACTTAAACGGAATTTCTTTTAAACGAATAAAAGTGTTTTGAAATTGCTTGATTTTTTTCAATTAAACGGCGTGCGCTTTTCCGAGTTCGACTGTGGCCACCATCGTTTGTCCTTAAGGCAATAAACTTAAACAAATTGCAATAAATTTGATATGTTTACTTTTGATTAAAATTTTTAAAAATAATATAAATATTTTTCGAACTATATTTAAATCTCAATTGAACTTGTTAGGTTAACAATAATTAGAAAGATATATTATATACTGAAGGAATTAAGAAAAAATTAATATAAATTTAATTTTCCAACGTACACAGCAGTTCAGAAGTACTCGTTTGTGATGGCATATTCAATAAATTATTTTTTTCTATGATAAGACATTCTTTTGTAGATATGTTGATGTAATTATCTTTTATAGATATGTTGATGCCCCTCTGCAGAAATCCCAAGTTAAAATTTATAAATTTTAACAAATTACTTTAATACTATTTATCACATATCAGGAAAAGCTTATATACAGGCATTTCATGAATTCCGTTCGGAATTGATATGATTCCGATCGGAATGGTTTAAGGTTCTATAGATTCCGTTCGGTTTCATTAAACCGCCGTAAAATGTGAAACCACTTTTTATGTATTAAGTATGGCAACGCAACAACGAATGTAGCAAAACAAAACAAGTAAAAACATTATATTCGACCGGGTCGAATCTTAAATACCCTCCAAATATTTAGTAAGTGAATTTAAAATGGTTAACTTGGTGGGACAGAGTTCCTTTATATAATATCGTTCGTCAACGACCACTAAAGGGGGCGGGGGTTAAAAAATAGACAATATCATGTTTTCCACAGACGAACGTATGGGCATTGCTAGACCGTCTTAGACTTCATCAATGATTAAGAATATATATACTTTATGGGGTCCAATTCTCTTTGGTGGGTATTAAAACTGTATTTTGGCGGGGTCGCTCTGGCAAGGGCTGTAGGGGAAACATTTCACCTTTGTCATAAAACTCTTAAAAATAAATGCTTGGGATAATTATATACAAAATAAAATATTTTTTTTGTAGGGTCATTTAGGGGGTGGAGGGGATAGGGCAGAGTAGTACCAGGTTTCTTCTCAGCTTCGTCATTAAAGCTTAACTGCCTATTTCTCACTGTCGAATGAATTCTTTCTCTCGTATAAATACATTTGAAACAAAAACAATTTATAAAATTTTGTTTTTGTTTTAACTATATTTGTACGAAAGAAAGAATTCATTCGACAATTGGAAATAGGCATTAGAAATGTTATTTTTAAGAAATGTAGGCTTAAGTAAAACAATTTGTTAAATTTTTATGCTATTTTTGCATATAATAACGCCCACTAAAGCGGGCGGGGTCCAAAAATAATTTTTTTTTTTTTTAATTTTATGGCTCCAAGTTTAAGGCTTTGGACCGTATTTGACATAAAAATATATCATTTGCTTAACAAAATAACCAAAAAACTTTAAAAATTATGTTGTTTTTTCTGGGTTGGTTTAGTTCTGAGGGGAACTTTTTACCCTCTTGCCCGATTTTGCCCATCTTCGAAATTAACCTGCTCTAAGCTTCAAAATTTAGTTATACCAAATATCAAGAGTCTAGCTCTTTTCGTTTGGACTGAATCGTGATTTCCACAGATGGACTGACGGACGGACATGCTCAGATCGTCTTAGATTGCATCACTGATCAAGAATATATATACTTTATGGGGTCTGAGACGGATATTTCGATGCGTTACAAACGGAATAACAAAGTGAATATACCTTCCAAATTCTTTTTTGGAGGGTATAAAAACAGCTTTTCTTGATTTGCACTTCGATGCTTGCCCCTACGAAAAGCAAAATGTTTAAAAATGTTTTTAAAATACAAAAATAAATGTTACATGATTATTTATTTAAATTTTATGTAGATGTTGATGTTTCTGCGGCCATTTTTTTTATTATATTATTCTGTTTTGAGCCTTTTCGTAGTTTTACGTGCTGCCACTAGACTTTTCTTTTAGAAAAACGTACTAGAATAAGAGTACGGCAACACTAAACAAACAAATTCCGTATTTTCTTTTATCTTTAAGGAAGTTTTTAGAAAAATGCAAATATTTTTGTTAAATTTGAATCAAAGAAAATTTATTTTAGAAAAATAAACAAAAAAACAACATAATTTACAAATAAAAAGTTATCATGAGTACTTTGTACACCATGAAAAGGCTTAAAATATCAATTCCACATAGAAAGAAAATTGAAAGTGGTTTCATTCCGAAAAAAATTTAGGAATACTTTTTCCATAGAAGCAAACTGCGGAATCAATTCCACTTCCGAACGGAATTTATCTTTCTGACATGGCTGATAACCTATTTTATTTTTGAGAATAAGTAGAGAATATGATGTGCAATAGATTTATGTAAGTAGTGCGAGTCAATAAATTTTAATGATTTTATTAGAGACAAATAAGCTACACAACCGGTTTGACAAACACATACTTCCCGTTTGCCCATAAACGATACAGACTTATACAATACAAATATAAAGTTATCATTTTTAATATGTTTTCAATGAACCAGTTACCAGTTGTGATGCCGAACTTTTATTCGTCATTCTTTTAAAATAAAAAAGAAAACGCTGAAAAGAGTGAAAAGGGATTTTGGACTAACAAATGTTCAATTTCTTACAGTTATATTTAAATGAAGACACTTTTTCTATGTCCATTTCTTGTTGTTTTGCTCTCCGTCTACATCTTCACTCTACAAAATGTAGATGTAAAATTATAAAATTTCACACTAGACGTCACAAACAGTTGACAAACATTCAAACATTTTTAATTTTTGTACAAACATGCTTGAAATATTTGTAGAAACAAGCAAACATCTCCATAAACAACGCAAAAAGTTTGTACAAAAGTAAACTTTCTGTTTGTTTGTCAAGCCGCTTGTGTACAGGGTGACGCAGAATGAGCTATATGATTTAAATGGTTTCTAACTTTTTTATTTATGCGATTATTATAATTTTTTTTTCTAAATACAGTATATTATTGGGGATTTTTTTTGCAATTAGCTTTGAAAAATGATATCCTGTAAGTAAGATGTCTATTTTCTGCTTCGCACATACGTGCTCTTTTTATCATATTCTTCATAACTTTTCGCAAAATTTCGGTTGTAATGGCCATGATTTCATTTCGAATGTTGGTTTTTAGTTGGAGTATGGTTTTTGGTTTGTTAACGTACACTCTTTCTTTCAAATATCGCCAAACAAAACTGATGAACGTGGAGGCCAGCTAAAATCGCTTGTGCGCGAAACAATGTGTTCCCCGAATATGTACCTTAATAAAGCCATTGAGGCGGCACCTGTAGTATGTTGTACGTTGTTCGATCGTGTAATGATTCTTAATAATTCCCCAAGTCTTCTTTACAAAATGCTGAAAAACAACAAGAGAAAGTAAAAAGTTATAATGAATTCAAACCATTCTGCGCCACCCTGTAGTTTACTTGAACCTTAACACAACTCTGTTAAACAGAACTGATAGTGTAAAATATGACTGTTTGTCAACGTCAATACAATATCAAAATTGGAACACTTCTGTACTCATTCTCTTCAACAATTTCAGAAGTAGTTAATTTTTGTCCTCAATGAGTATGTAAGTATTCTATTTTTGATATATCCCCTATTCTGTAACTATTTGTCAAGGTCAAGTCAAGACAACAAAAATAGAAGAGTTGCAACTGATTGACAGTCTCTGACTATTCTCTAAGGCCTAGAAAATAAAAATAGTTAAATGGTTAATTTTGATATTGTCTTCACGTGACATTGACAAATAGTTACAGAATAAGAGGAATTGCCTTAACGTGACGTTGACAAATAGTTACACAATAAGGGGGACTCATGTAAGAAAATTAGTAGCTTTAAAAATTACTTGATTTTTGTTAGTGGGGATCAACAGACACAAGTCACTATGTAAAAATAGTGGTTCTGAGAGCCGTTTACAGAGCAGAGTCACATTTCTGATGAAATAGTTTTCGAAGTTAAATAATAATGGTTATAAAAAATAAATTTTAGAAAACAATTGTTATCGGAATTGGATTTGACACCGCAAAAAAATACTTTACGGTCATGATATCCAATATTTTAGGTTTCTTTTTTGAACTAGAAATAGTGTCGGTTTTAGCTGTCACAGAAATCAATGATATCGCTATTGTTATTGGAAATAAACCAATCAACTTACAACTGCAATTTTGGTTATTGCAAATAAATAAGGTAGTTAAAAACTTAACATTATTAGTTTTTGGACAGTTCGATTTTTGCGAAAATGTAAGTTAATAAAAGTTTATAAATTTTTAAAAATAAATTAGTATTTATTAAATTTGTTTGATATTCACAAAACGCGACCATATCTTTTGTGGCTCAAGCACACTAAATAGCTGGAATCATTTCCAACAGCTCCTTGATGTATCTAGTGCCATACAGAAAGCCTCTTTGTTTAATCTTCGCACCTGCTCTGTACGCAAATATGCAACAACAACACGGGTAATTTTTTTAACTTGTCGCTAAGAAAATTTAAAATCCTCAAAAATTGGGAAGTTACGGATTTTACTCTATTTTGAAAACTTTCCCAACTACTCATGACAGAGTGTCACTATGTCTGTAAGCATGTGTGTGTGTGTGTGTAAGTACGTGATTCGTTTATAACTTTTGAACGGCTGAGCCGAATCGAACCAAGCTAATAGCTTTTTAAAGGGTTCTCTCAAACATTAATTAGAACTGATTTGGGCTGGCAGATTTTGAGGAACATAAAAACAAATTAAGAAATTTTGTTTTTTTCTTCAAATGTGATTTCTTTCAGGGCACGAAAATATATACTTCCTTTCGTTTTGTTTCATACTTTGCTGTGATTAAAACAACAACAATGCGAACGATTGAGTCATATTAGGTCTGTTCCAAGTAATTTCGGGCAAGTTTGGGCTAATGAGAGTAAAAAGAAAATTACTCTCTCAAAGTGCAAAATCTACCCAAATTTGCTGGAACGCAAAAAACCATAATTATATCTTTTGAAAAACCAGTGCTGCTTACTTTTTAAATTAATTTTTATTTTAGTGGTTTTATACAATGAATAAGGCTCAACATCATGAAATGAAAGATTAGCATCATTGTAAATGTAACATGTCGTCTTCATCAGACCCACTTGATGTGTCCATAAGTTGTTCACTAATCTGAAAAAGCATTTTTGTATACTAAACAAAGGGGCAAATATGCGCAGATGTACTAACAACTTCAAGTTTTTTTGAAAAATATTACATTTTACTTCCAATTTTCAATTAACAACTTCTTTCCTTTATTTGTAAATTATCTTTTTACTTTTTTATTTTCAAATGTAAACAAAAAACAGCTGATAATATAATTCTTGCCCAAACTTACCCAAAGAAATAGTTCGGGCGACTTTGTACAGGAAATGAAAAAAATTACTCTCTCATTTTCTCTCAAAATTGCACAAAAATTGTTATTTGGGTAACTTTGAGCGAGTTCGGGCTGTTTCGGGCTGCATCTGGAACACAGCTAATGTGAAAATTACACACGGAATGACAAACCTATATCACTTTAATCATTTTTGGTGAAGGGCAGGGCACACTGATTCAGGTAGGAGCGGTTTTACAAAAATAAAAACCTACATGTATTTTGTTTTTGTGAATTCTAATTCAAACGTCACAATTAATTGTGTAGAGCAAAGCAAAACGAAGAAGTACAAAAACAAAATATACATGTTTGTTTTTACATTTGCTCTTAAGTTTTGTATGTATGTAAATATGTAAAGAAATTTTGACGTTTGTATTAGAATTTCTCCCAAAAACAAAATAACCGTATGGGCTATCGCTCCTACCTGTATCAGTGTGCTTTGGTATGGGCTATCGCTCCTACCTGTATCAGTGTGCCCTGGGTGAAGGGTATAGAGATAAAATTGTTTTTAAAATTTTATTTTTAAATTTCCGAAAATTAATTTTAAAACCAACGAAAATATTAAATTACACAAAAAAATTGAACTATGAAAGCTGTTTTTCTAACTTTCAAAAGTTTTGAGAGGAAAAATTCTTGACTTTGTAATAGCTTGGAGTATCGAAGTAAAAAAGTCATCACAGCAATTTTATTGCACTTTATTTAAAAGTATAAAAACAGAAAATAATGTTGATTCCAATTTTATTTGTCACACCCAATTTACACGATGAATTTTATGACGTCTAATTTTCCCTTTTGAAATTGGTTCCAAAAACTCTGCGTTCATACGATGAATTAGGTTTTCATGTCTATTTTTATTTTTTGTTATTGTTTCACATGTACTCGTATATGAGCTGAAAATAGCAAATGAACTAAACGTAACAAATAGAATACGTATTGATATGAAGAGAAATATAAAAAAAAACCATGAAATCAGAAATTAAGTCGTTTTTTTCTACCCCTCTTTCTTCTCTACACCAGGGCACACTGATACAGGTAGGAGCGGCTCTACAACAATAAAAACCTACATGAAATCTTATTGAAATGTCACAATTAAATGTGTAGAACAAAACAAAACGAAAAAGTACAAAAACAAATATACATGTTTGTTTTCACATTTTTGCTCTTAAGTTTTGTATGTATGTAAATATGTAAACAAATTTTGACGGTTATACTAGAATTTCTCCCAACAACAAAATAATCAACTGAGCTATCGCTCCTACCTGTATGAGTGTGCCCTGCTCTACACCGTTCGCTAGGAAACCAAAAATGACGTCGAAAGTTGGACGTCATAAAATTCATCGTGTGAATTGGTTGTTAGTGAAACTTAAATGCTTTAATAAAAATGGCGCCTGTTATATTGCGTCATGTCGACTAGAAGAAAATTTTACTTTTCCGCAATTGCTGGCGTGAAATAAATCTGTTCACGTAAAATACATTTGGGTATAAAATAATTCTACACAATAGGATTTTTTTTAAATATAATTTTTATTTCCTGAAGATGTTAACAAGCTGTTAACGAAATATCGAATAAAAATTATAAGAAATAATATATTATAAAAAACGACCACAAGCTTGATAAATATTACAATAAACTGATAAGGTCAATAAAAATAAATCAATATAAATAAAAATAAAATTGCTAAGAATAGTCTTGCTGTTAAAGTTCGATGTGCTAATAGTGTGGCGCTTTTAATTATGTTTTCATTTATGCACTCTCTTTTTATATAGATACAGCAGTCAAGCCAAAAAGTACCATTTCTTCCCCTAGTGCACGTCACAGTGGACTAGAAAAGAGCTTAACACATACAACAAGCAAATCTTCGTCGCCGGAATTGAGGCAGAAACGCACGGACTCCGATAAGCCAATAAAAAGCATAGCTTCAACAAAGTCGGTTACAAGTCCGACATCGAATAAAGAGAACGAGTTGCTGAAAAGGAAGAGAACATCAAAACATCAACAGAACGAGAATAAAAGTGTTTCCACAAGAAACTCTACTAAAAGGGAAATGATGTCTAAAATGATTATGACCAGAAAAAGGGTTTCTCATGAACAACTAAACATTGAAGCAACATATATAAAGTCTCCTATAAAATTATCGATTGGAAAAAGTCGCATTCCTGTGAGATCACCAAGGAAAAGGATTCCGAAAAACCAGCATTTACAGTCAGATAAAATATCTATAGGTCGTTCACTACGTTCAAAGAAGACGTCTTCACAACCATCGTCTATTCGAGGCAGTTCCATACCAGTAACATCGGCAATTTCTAGCAGTCTTAGGCGTCGACGTAAAGCATAATTTTTGACTTCCTTCGTGCTGATATGCTGAATCAAACATACATATCTACATGCTTGCATACATACACACATACATATTTCTGTTTCTATACACACATACACATGAGTTGTCGTATACGTACAATTGTATGCAAAAATGCATGTGTAATATAATAATAAATGCATATGTAGCTTTTAGTTTGCATAAATTAAAATTTTAATTAATATATTTATTAAAATTATACACTAAAAAACTTCAAAATATCTTTTAAAATGACGTGATCTAGAGGAATCAGTAAATACACATACACATCAAAGACTCGGCGTACATAGCGCCTCGTAACATTATAAATCAATGGGTCCTGGGGGCAAATTACGGCATTCGATATCGAACGAAATTTGTATTTGAATTACACGGAAATTTCGCTCGATATCGAATGCGGTAATTTGGCCTCTGATACTAAAGAAGTTAATAATTCAGTTACTAGTTGTGATGTTTAAACAGTTTTCACATAAGTGCATACAAAAAAAGAATTGGAGGGTATATTCACTTTGTCATTCCGTTTATAACGCAGCGAAATATCCATCTGATACCCTATAAATCATATATAATCTTGATCAGAGATGAAATCTAAGACGATTTGAGCATGTCCGTCCGTCTGTGGAAATCACGATTAAAGTCCAAATGAAACGAGCCAGACTCTTGAAATTTGTTATATATGTATCTTGAAGGATATCACAGGCCAAATTCGGAAATGGGCTAAATCGGGGCAAGAGAAGAAAAAGTTCCCCTAAGAAGAACTAAACCAGCCTCCAAAAAACAACATAATTTTTAAAGTTTTTTTGTAATTTTGTTAAGCAAATGATATATTTTTATGTAGTAAGAATTTTAACGAACATTTTATATTGCTTTATTAAATTGAATTAAGATTTTATAGGCTAATTGTTCCAAATTTTTAATTTAAATATCAGAAAGACATGATAAATATTCCAAGGCACAAAGGCAAGTCAACATCAGTTTTTGTTATTCAACTTACACAGTTTTGTTATTCAGAAAAATGGGACATGAAGAAAAAATAATCAAACGGTAACACGGATATTATAACAATAACATGTTAACATCAGGTTGATACAGTTCTCGTATCCTTGTTCACAATAAAATTTGTGTAAATAGGAACTGTTATCACATTCAACTAAGCCACCTAATAGCTGTGTTCCAGATGCAGCCCGAAACATCTCGAACTCTCCCAAACTTACCCAAATGCGTTCCAGATAACAATTTTTGTGCAATTTTGAGAGAAAATGAGAGAGTAATATTTTTCATTTCCTGTACAAAGTCGCCCGAGCTATTTCTTTGGGTAAGTTTGGGCAAGAATTATATTATCAACTGTTTTTTGTTTACATTTGAAAATAAAAAAAGTAAAAAGAAAATTTACAAATAAAGGAAAGATGTTGTGAATTGAAAATTGCTTAAAAGTAAAATGGAAGATTTTTCAAAAAAAAAAAAAACCTGAAGTTGTTAGTACATTTGCGCATATTTGCCCCTTTGTTTAGTATACAAAAATGTTTTTTTTTTCAAATTAGTGCACAACTTGTGGACACATCAAGTGAGTCTGATGAAGACGACATGTTACATTTACAATGATGCTAATCTTTCATTTAATGATGTTGAGCCTTATTCAGTGTATAAAACCACTAAAATAAAAATTAATTTAAAAAGTAAGCAGCACTAGTTTTTCAAAAGATATAATTATGGTTTTTTGCGTTCCAGCAAATTTGGGTAGAATTTGCACTTTGAGAGAGTAATTTCTTTTTACTCTCATTAGCCCAAACTTGCCCGAAATTACTTGGAACAGACCTAATAAATGGTGACAAACACAATACACATGAGCAGTGATGATGAAAGGGTTGCGTCTTTAGAAAACAGCTGTTCTGCTCTGCTGTGTCAGTTGAATAACAAAAACTGATGTTGACTTGCCTTTGTGCCTTGGAATATTTATTATGTATTTCTGAGATTTAAATTAAAAATTTCGAACAATTAGCCTATAAAATCTTAATTCAATTTGATATATTATTATGTCTAAGAAGGTCCTACGCGTTAAACTTGGAGCTATAAAATTAAAAAAAAAATTTTGGACACCGCCTCCTTTAGTGGGCGTTATTATATGCAAATATAGTGTAAAAATTTAACAAATTGTTTTACTTAAATCTACTTCCCTTAAAAATAAAAATTTTAAGCTTTAATGACGAAGCTGAGACGTAACCTGGTACTTCTCTGCCCTACCCCCTCCTCCTCTTTTGCCCCCCAAAATGACCCTATCGAAAAAAAATATTTAAATAAATTTTACATTTAATTATTCCGAACATTTATTTTTGAAGTTTTATGGCAAAGGTGAAATGTCTCCCCCACGGCCCTTGCCAGAGAGATTCCGACAAAATACAGTTTTAATGCCCTCCAAAAAGAATTGGACCCCATAAAGTATAAATATTCTTGATCAGTGATGAAGTCTGAGACGATCTAGCAATGAACATACATTCATCTGTGGAAAACCTGATATATTCCCCGTTAAGCCCCCTTTAGAGGGCGTTGACGTACGATATTATATGCAAAAATAGTGGAAATATTGAACAATTTTTATTCCTTAAGCCTATAAGAAGCTGAAATGTTCTCTGATCATACAGAGGTGAAACGTCTCTCCAACGGTCCTTCCCGGCCGACAAAATTAAACATTTTAAATTTACTTGCTAAATATAACGTTTTTACTGAATATAACATTTTTACTTGTTTTCAATATTTTTGTTATTTTAATATTTTATTTTCTGATAACTCCGAATATAATTTAATTCACATGGAATTCTTTATACGAAAATAAAACCCATATGAAGAAAAATTTTTGTTCTGAAATTTTCACATGTGAAATTAATGATAAGGCTGTATATATAGGAACACTGTACCACCAAGTTAAACATTTTAAATTTACTTACTAAATATTTGGAGGGTATTTAAGATTCGACCCGGTCGAATATAACTATTTTACTTGTTTAAACATAGATTCAGTAATATTTGATAGTTTTTTTTTGCCTTATTTAAATTGAATACAACGATATCATTGCGAATGTCCAAACCATTGATAGAGACGCTTTTCACGGATAATAAGCATTTCGAACCTCTGTTCACTTATTGGAAATTGTTAGCAATTGTTGATTGAGAAGTTTTCATTAACTCTTAAAGTTTTCAACGAGAGAACGGCAAAAAGAGAGAAAAAATTGAGATTGTTTACTTTCCAAACAGCTGTCTTGTGTTTATATTTACAAATATAGTTTTCTAAAAGATATTTAAGAAAATGCAAAGTAATTAAAATTAAATTTATTTATACGATAGAAAAACAAATTTAATTTGAATGCATCGCAATTAAATTAGTTTGATTTATTCTGTTTTGCTTTTCACAGATCGACTAAAAGCCGAGACACATAGAATTCGTCATACGTTATACGTCGCCTTTTTTAACTGACATGAACGTTGACGGATATTAAATCAGTTATTTGTTCTCTATTTCATTTATTTAACTTTTTATTTTATTTACTTTATACAACTTTTTATATATTATTGAATTTTTCCTGAACACACGATACAAAAAAATTAATCGAAAGAATCTGAAAAACTTACTGATGTCTGTCGAAGTCTTCAGCGTACGCCAAAAGTTGGTCAACTTTCGTACTTTGCGTTGACGCAGAAGTACTGCATGTGGCAACTCAAATAAGAAAGCATATATTTCAACTCAGTTGTCAGTTGAAAAAGGCGACGTATACGACGTATGACGGATTCTATGTGTCTCGGCCTTAAGAGTTTTAGTAATGTAAATATTATGAGTACCTAGATACTAGATATTTTACACAATGGTGGTAGATATCCTAATAAGTTCAGATATATGTTTGCATATAAAATAAATGATTTTAAAAATTCAGTTCTTTTATATAATAGAAGTTTGTTAAAAATAAACTTTTCTCATTGCAATAATAAAAAATTTTAGAAAATAAACTTCATAAGGACTATATCGTGTGGAAACCCTTTTTGTATTCATTAGACAAAAAAAAACTTCCCAGGCGAAAATAGCAAAATAATTATAATTAAATAACTAATGCTAGAGTTAATGTCGACGTCGTCGACGGCGTCAAATGTCAAAAAAAAAGTTGAATCGTATGAAATTGTATGAGAGCAGTTAATCTCAACGCGTTGCAACGCCGTAAAAGTTCAATATATTTCAACTTTTTCGGCGTTGAAACGCCGTCAACGGCGTCGACATTAACTCTAGCATAAGGGTTAATTGATAAAAAATATTTCATGTTTATGAATTGCTTATTTGACAATTTTTTCTACAGAAATTGTCAAATGAGAAGCTTCTAACCTTAATATTTTTGTGATGTTTTATACGTAAGGTTACTTGTAAAGAAATTATTTTTCCATTTTACAAAATTAAATGAATTGAGCCAAAATATATCAAAAGATTTGTATATAATATTTTTTAAGTTTCCTACATTTTTTATAAAATCATCAACAAGGTTGTAACGTGCCGTTACAAATACCCTCACCCAATACCACTAGTAAAGTATACTGTTTAGTGTATTTGTAGAATGTAATAGCAATGAAACACATTACTTAATAATACTACACGCACAAGAACAAATACACTTACCTAATAACACAACCAGCAGAAAACAAGTAACACAAGAAAACACATGCACGCACATACATACATAACAACAAACAAGCAAATGTAGGTAAACAAAACATAACATTGCTAATAATTCTCAGTGGCTTCATATGATGACAAGGATAAGTAGACAAGTTTTGCACACAATCGGGGAGCAATTAACGATATCGTACGAACGATAATTACAAGAAGAATATTCTTGAATTGTCGTCCGAGAGCTTTACCGATTCTTGTTCAAGTACTAATATGTAACCAAATTAATTCATAGTTTTGCCGATTACAAGCCTCCGAATACTCTTGTAGTCATACTAATCCGTAGCCGAGCTCAAGCCTCCGAATACTCTTGAGTTCGTAGTTTTGCCGATTACAAGCCTCCGGATACTCTTGTAGTCGTAGTAATCCGTAGCCAAGCTCAAGCCTCCGAATACTCTTGAGTTCGTAGCTTTGCCGATTACAAGCCTCCGAATACTTTTGTAGTCGTACTAATCCGTAGCCGAGCTCAAGCCTCCGAATACTCTTGAGTTCGTAGTTTTGCCGATTACAAGCCTCCGGATACTCTTGTAATCGTACTAATCCGTAGACGAGCTCAAGCCCCCAAATACTCTTGAGTTCTTGCCTTCACTAATAAATAACCCGAACGTTTACCGACACCGTCCGAGCCGAAGACGAATACTATCCGAATAAGCACCAGAGCCCAACAGACCGTAGCCGATCCGTACCGAATACTACTGAGTTTGTGCCTTCGCCAATTCCTAAACCGAACAATTACCGACACCGAGGACGACTATTATCCTAATAAGCACCAGAGCAGTGTCGTGAAGACACCACCGCAGCACCGATAATTTCAATCTAACCCAATAGCTTTAAGATAATCTAAGTAGTTAAGTTTCGTTTCAATAAACATTTTGTTCCCGAATATATATGTACATCACCTAAAATATTCGTGTTTTTATTTTCAAGGAAGTAGACCTTTGATACGAACGTGGAGCGACTGAGTCATAACTCAGCTTGAAAAATAAACTACGTTACAAGCTTTATTTAATTAATTTTTTAGCACGAATATGTGTTCGACTAACTGCCATTCAGTAATCGATTTATTCGTTTTCCGAAACCTGTAATTTTAAAATTATTCGAACAAGAGTTTGGTTTCGTTGGATTGATTAATCGAATTATTCTTAATCGGTTGACACCTCTAGTACATACCCACCCAGCCAGATGGTGAGACAATCCCTGAAAATGATTGAGAACGAAACTTGTATTCTATACTATTCTTACATTTATATATTTTTTTATGATTTTAAAATCATACTTATTATATTTTTGTGAATGTACAGGGTATTTCCGACAACTGCATAACATTCAACTGAGATATACCGACAATATATTTGCTTACTCTAATAATTTATAAGTCGATTAGCAATAGCAACTTAATTTTTGTTTCGTTATCTAACGGAATAGTGAAAAATAATTAATATGCTGATATTAACATTTACTGTTAGACCTTGTTATGTCAAATCGCGCAAAACAGAAATAGTGTTAATTCAAATTCGGATAAAAAATTAATTGTGAGTAAAATATATAAAAAAATATGCAACTTCCCGCTAATTTTAAGCGCTATTTTAAAATGCTATTTTCATTTTCAAACTGCTATAACTTTTGAAGTTCAGCTGATTCTTATGTGATAAGCGGTGACTCATGTAATTCTTCTTGTTCTACAAAACAATTGAGAGCACTAATTGGTCACATGTATAATTTCGGAGTTTTTTAAAAACTTCACTTTTTCGAACTGTATCCTTTACGATATCTCACGAACTCGTGAACCGATTTTGGTGGGGTTTGCGGCTTTTAAACGTCAAAAATTCATTAATTTCTGAAATCGATCGGCAAAGGCATTTAAAAGATATTAAAAAAAATAAATTGGAAACACATACATATGTGTGTGAAAACATATATGAATTTTACTGATTCCAATCCAAAGGAAATCTACAGTATTGTTCGAAACCTAAGCAACTTTTTCTAAAAATATATGTAATTAGTTGTGCAAAATATGTAGTTAGTTTTGTTTATTATTAATTGTAAATAAAATTCAATCAAATTGTTGTTGATGTAATTTAAATGAGAGCACATAATAATATTAAAATTCATTGGTTTATTTCGAATAAAGAAATTTTTTTGTTTAGAAAAAGTTGCTTAGGTTTCGAACAATACTGTAAGTTTGATGCAACTCTTTGAAATGCGACAAAACTGGTCCGATTAGGTCTAGCCGTTTAAAAAGGGTTCACATACTTACACACACACTCGCATATACAGACATAGTGACACCCTCTCAGGAGTATAGGAAAAATTTCGTAGGAACTGATAACATCGAGATCTGCTAAAAACGCAATTTTCCCGATGTTTTCACAGTTTTCAGTTTCTTTAGTAGGAACTTTAAAAAAAAAAATGGAATAGTTTTCCATGCGGCATATACTAAAGGCGGATTCACCCATGTTGTCTGTCCGAACAAAATTTTTGTCCGGACAAATTTTTTTTTATATGTAGTTTGACGTCTCTCTTCTTGAGAGAGAGAACATATTTTTTACGAACAACTCTCAGCTTGAATTGGTTTAATTCAGTGGTGTTCAAAAAGAAAAGTGAAGATGTATAGGTGAGAGATTTTGCCCAGCAAACATAATGTCAAACGCTTAAAATAAGAAAAACAGACAGAGTTTTTGCCATATATAAACAACTTATTAAGTGAATGTAATTTTAATTTTAAGAAAAAAATATCGGGAACCGTAAATAGCAGTTATCAATATCAAAAAATAGAACAGTTATATTGAGAACAAAACAAAAATAAATCTATTTAAACCAGTTTTTTATGTAAGATTAAAACTTGAATGTTATGAAAAGCATAATTTATCATAAAATACCTTTCACATTTCATTCCGTGAACGTGAATGCTTTTATTCAATTTCGAGTTTAATTGTTGTGTTCAATTGTAATTGAATCGCTTGTGTTTGCTATGCTTCGTCCAACAAGAAGCAACAAGAATGCTTAATAAATTTCTGAAATAAAATGACAACAACCATCCGCATGTGTTCTCATCGCTGGCTCAACGACGGCTGAATGAAAATTTTTATAAGAGCATAACAAATGTGTGTAAATTTTTTAAACAATTGTTCTATGGGCTGAACACCACTGGTGTAATTTTATATTTTGTCCGGACAAAATTGAACTGAGTTGCCAATATGTTAAACTTTTTCACATAAAGTTGAGGTGTCATTTTGTGTTTGATATATTAAATTGCGTGTGAGACTAAAAAAATAAATTTTGAGAACTAATATTATCTATTTGTTTTTTTTATATATGTATTTTGCTAATAACAATGTTTTATGCAATTCAATGGCCATAAGGTAAAGCAATTTACTTTTCTCGTCCGCTATTATTATTAAAAATTCTTGAAAAATAATTTAAAATATGTAATATCCAAATATCTCAAGAAAACAAAGCAAAACATAAAAAATCGCTGCAGTACTACCATTTTGCAAAACTCATTTTTTATATGAATGGCAACTTTGATTTTCCGGACAAATTTATCGAAATGAGTGAATCGTGCTGCAGAAAACTCTCAGTGAAATAAATTTTGTCCGGACAAAACTTTTGTTCGGAAAACATGGGTGAATCCGCCTTAAGATATTAATATTTGCATTCTTTACATGTTTGCGACCTAAAGAACTTTTTTAAGCATTAGGTCATACTTAAAAATTTTCATGACTTGTGAGAATGAATATTTTTATATGTCGATGGTTTCTTTAAATGTATGATATAAAAATTCTTTTAATGTTTCCGATTTTTATTTTTCTTTTTTCAAAACGTTTTCACAATTGCGACAAATTTTCAAAATACTTTTGGGGTTTGAAAAATTTTATAAAACTCCGTTCAATGAAGCGCCAAAACCAAAAGTTTGCTTAATACTATACCAGTAGTATCTATACCAGTTAGCTTTAATTACATCGTATTCTGAAGTTGGAACGCCTGATTGTGTAAGTTTCATTTGAGTAAAATTTTTCTGAAAATATAAAAAAAAAGATTATTTGTTTATTCGAGCATACATAAGAATTTAAGAGTTATCGAATATAAAACACTACGAAAGTTTCATTCGAGTATTAACTATGTATCTTTGAAAAAAAATACATACATTTATACAAAGTATATGTAACCCAAAGTATATCTTTATGCAAGAGCCCAGCTGACTAAAATTTTTTTTTAGTTTTTACCTGAACTTATGTCAAAATTTGTATACTTCTGTAGCGAGCCATATTAGTTTATTCCGTTGAAAAAATAATTTTGTAAAATTGTGAAAAACATTATTAATTCAACAAAAGTAGCAAAAAAGTGTGCAATTTGAATTGTTTAAGAAAAGTAACAAAAAGAAATTGCTTTTACAAAGTTCTATGCAAAAAGTAGTGAAACGTATTTAAATTTTTGGAAATAATTGTGAACAAAATATCTATATCAGTGATGCTCAGAACAATTTCCCTCACTTATACAATAACATAATTGAGTCAAACAGAATGGGTCATACCAATTAATTTGGTTGTTTTTCTAGATTTGATTCAGTGTTCGCTGAAACGGCGAGGAATGTACATGTGAGGCGGACGTTTGCATATATTTTTTTTAAATATGATGTTTAAAAAATGTCAAAGAAAAAATGTTCACTATTTTTCTATATTCGAAAAAAATATTATAGAATATACATATTTTTGTAAACGTAATTGTTGTACAAGATTTTTGTAAGAAAAAATGTGTGTTAAAGGAATTGTTTCTATCTAAATAAACTTAAATGATTTTTTTAAAGATTTTTTTATTTTTTCTATAGAACACATCATTTCTTGTGTAAAAAAAACTTGTTAGAAGTGTCTTTTCTTTAGAAAACCCTATTTTTCTATAGGGAAAGGTATTTTAAGTTCGGAAAATTTATGCTTATTAGAAGCACATAATTTTTTTATTAAAGATTTTTTTTTTATAAAATAGTATATTTTTCTAAAGAAAAACGCATCCTTTTCATTTAAATTCTTTAGCATACAATACTTTTTCATACAACGTACGGAATATCTCCCATTGTGTATGGGTAAAATGAGAAAAAATTGTTCTCAGAGAAGAATAAAATAAAAGAGAATAAGAATACGTGTGACTTCGAGTGGAAAATACGTTCTTCGTACTGAGCATGCCTGATCTATATTATAAAAGAAAATTTCTGACACAAGATTAGAATTTCACACAAACAAAATGTGCGGTGGTTTTTGTAATTTTATGTTGTTGTACTCTTGCGACTACTTGATATAGATATACTTTTGATCTAACCTTAATATTTTTTGATGTTTTATACGTAAGGTTACTTGTAAAGAAATAAAAGATATTCTTTGCATATATGTATGTATATATATATTTTTTTGTAGTACATTGTAATTAAATCAAAATTTTTTTTTATTAAATGTGCTTTAAAAAATGCGTTACGTGTGGGTTAAATTATACTTCCTCAATGCTGAGTTATCTGTATTGATAATTGTAATTTAGTCGGTGTCTGTTAACATAGAGGTTATCTATTTAATATGTATTAATACGAAGTCAGCACATGGGAGCTGGGACTTTGTTATATTTTGATACACACGTATTTTCTATTATGCAAAATAAAATATTCCAGTTTCATAATCGCTTCTAAGAAACTTTCATAGGTATTAAGTATGTCACAGCCGAAATTTTGATTAATTTTGTTTTCTTTATTCGTCAATCGACATATGGGCGTTAAAAGAGTATTTTATTAAACACTATTCTTTACATATATTCGAACTCACCATTTCTTTGAACTCAATTACAACTTTTGAGTAGTGCTCTGAAGGCCATGACTTTAAACGCCACCTTAGTTTTAATATTTTGTCCACAACAAGTTCATCGAAGTAACCGTGAACGTTGCCTCCATAAATGTCAAATCTACAATGTATTAAAAAATTGTATCAAAATTTATCAATGGTAGAAAATCATTCAATATTGGCTTTGTTTTTTGCGTGTTAAGGATGTCTATATGCCTGCATTTCAATGGCTCTTACACCAAATTTTAAAAATCATTTGGGAATTGCATAAGATAATGTTTAAATTGTGAAAAATGCATTTACATTGACATCTACTACCATCTCAGTTGTCAGAGACAAATTTTGCAAAAATATATAAAATAAATTAATTAATGAGTAATTTTTGCTACAATTTCGACGAAGGAGGGTGGTGTTACTCTGCTCTTAGTACGTGACAGTGTCTATCGCTGCCAGTAATATTCCATTTCTTCTCAATAATATCCCTTCCTTTCTAGTTCCGGTGTAATGCACAGCATATGTGGTATTCATTTCCTGGTACATAAATTCTTTGAAAATCTAACTACATTTGCGAGCGTTTTGAAATTCTTGCGAAGTTAAAACAAATTTTGGTCAAATTCCAAAAATAAATGTGATAAAATCAAATGGATACATATCAAAGAATTTGTTTTCGTTCTTTTTTTTCAAATTGGAAAGGCTACTGGTAATGAAGTGAAGAACAAGTGAAATGCATGCATGCAATATACATACTTAACCCCAACAAATAATACATGTTTTCCAAATAAGTTTCTTATGAATTATAAAATATATAAAACAGCAAATATGCAACATAACGACAAAGATATTTAAATGAATCGATACACTTTGACATTTTTGCCAAAGAAATATTGGAACGAAACGTAATAGCGTGCACTAGTAGCAACGATATTAATTTCTATGTAATACGTTATCTAGTTAAGACTGCTAAATAGTAGTTTTCAAAATGATGCCAAAAATAATGTCACATTGTGTTCCCTGCGTAAGTATGGATGTCTGTATTGAAAATACTCATAAAGGCGATTTGTTATGTTGTCTAGTACAAATATTGGCATATGTATACACAAAATATTGTAATACATTAAAAACGGGAGTTACTTACATTCCACCAGGACTGGCATCAACTTTTGCGGGACCTCTAGTGAATGACTCAACCATTGCTTTTTGGGTAAGCACATTATACAAATCATTTGCGCTACATTGAAAATCTTCCTCAATGACAATTGAGCGTTCATCTAATTTACACCTCTGGGATGGAACTGAAGTTACATCAGATTTATTTTCTTCCTTAGCATTATATAGGTTATTGCATAAAGTTTTTTCATGTTTCTTAGATTCATTTTTTATAGGCAAAATCAAATTTTTGGAATATTCTTCTTTTAGTTCAGTAATGTAGACTCCTAGTATTTCTCTAATTTTTTCTCTGCCAACATTGTACATGAATTGTTTTAAAATTTCCGAAGTGTCATTCGATTCATCTACAGTAATGGTAATTTCAATATCCTTTAACTCATTTTCCTCTGACAAGTTGGGTATTGAAATCTTTCCCGTATGAAAAGATGAACTTTTTTCTAACAAGCAACCTTTCCACTTAAAAAGCAGGTCCCACTCATAGAAAAATATCAATTTTCCTTTCCGATTATTCACAGTTGCTTCCCCAGTACATTTCTCCAATTCTTCTATGGTACACTTGATATTGTTATCACCTGTTTCATGCAATAAGACATAACAAATATACATACAGCACATTAAATAACTTTAATTTATAAGAATACGAAACTTTACCTATTGCATTATTTTTGAAGAGATGGACGAATCTATCTTTTGACCAATGAGTTGCATTTTTTTCAGTCCAATGCCAGTTGTTAACATTTGTTGCATCTGGACGTTCTTCAACAATCCAACGAGGATCTCCTTCACCCCACTTGGCCATTATTATGAACTTTGTAACCAAATTAATACCAAGTTTCCTTTGATTCCCTGCTCTAGAAATTTCTCACAAGTTATATATTTTAGGTTAATACATATCAAGGAATATTTAACAACACAAGGTGACACATAAATTCGCGTTGCCAATGTGAAATATCCAAAAAAATCGAGCTGCGAATGTGAAATATACAAAAAAAAACTACTTAATGAAGTTTGACAGCTACGTAGCGACATAACACTCAAAATTAGAGGCGGTGGTGATTGTATTATGTGATATATAGAACTTGTTTTTAGTAGAACCAGCTCGCACTGCATTGGATCCCTAAAAATGCAGTGCATTGCGTAGGAACTTGAAAGGAAGGGATATTATTGGGAAGATATATGAAGTAAGATAAGAAGGTACGAAGTTTGTTATTGCTATTTTAATCTTTAGTTCTATAGTGAATTTTGCTGCAGTGCCGACGATAGAGGGTGCTGTTATTCCGCTCTTTAGTACATGATAGTGTCAATTGCAGTTAGTAATACTCAGATATCATAATAACTGAACATTATTTCATCATTGAAACAAACGGAATCATGCACTAATGCTAATTAGACAAATTCGACATCATATTCATGGTTGAGTGCGGATTCGAAGTCGGAATTTCCGCCTTCTTTTGAAGCTGGTTTATGATCATAATTTCCTAAACTATACAGTTAAGTCGTTTGTCATTGACAATTCATAAAATACCTGTCCTCAATAGTGTTACGATTTTAGACGTCTTCGTAAGAACGCTTTTATATTCGTTGAATTGCAAATAAAATAAATTAATAAATTTCACTCCTCAAGGCGATGCTAACACGTCTAGGAATAAAAATACACTAATAGTCGTGTTGTCCGGCAACGCCTTTCTATAGGGAAAAGTAGCTTCTTCTGGTAACTTCGTGAAATAGGTCGTCATTGTGTTGTTGGCTGTGGATTTTATTTGTAGCTTGTGGTTATTATGTAGTCTTGTGCGTAGATTTGAATTCTGATATCCTTAGCTTTTACGCCTGTATGTTGGTGTATGTGTTATATGTAAATGAATACGTGCATACATGTATTTTCATACACGCTAGCTTTACTAAAACATGACATTATAATTAACATTATGTAGTATCAATTTCTTAACATTAATGTAGTTTAGTTTATCTCGTTTGCCTTTAGACAGTCACGAATAATCTTGTATGTTCTCGTTGCTGTTTCCGGAAAGTTCCACATCCGTTAATTCTCTTTTCCGCTGTTCGCAATAGACACCCAAACATAAAGTAAACAAGCCCGCCTGTTTATCTGTACAATGTAAATACAAGAGACCAGACCAAAAGAGATTTGAAAATATGTGCTTGTAATTGTAGTATTTACTTTAGCTGATCAGTGTTGTCATATTAGTTTTTAAAAAATTTTTTAATTTCTGCATTTTTTTTATAGTTAAGAATCGGCAATTGTATTATTTTTATCTGTTTAAAAAATATAATTCGGGGAAAATTCATTCATTCACAAAATTTTTACAAAATTCATTATACATACATATTTAATTGCCGAAATATACGAAATAATAAATCACAATTAGCAAAAGTGGCATAGACCATGGAACGCTGCGTTTGGAAACATGAAATAAAAAAAAATTTATTCGAGAAGAAAGAAGGAGCCACCAATTTTAACTGGCAACATATGTCTATACGATCGAACAGCAAATTTAACATTCTCGTGTTTCGTATGTAGTCACAGTAACATTGCTGAACAAAATATAGTAAGCAATTTTTAAGAATCATTGCAGTATTCACCCTATTATAAATAATTTTTCCATCCAAATTTTTCCCTTTTCCCTAAAATTGCAATCATGAAAAAATTCGCCGTGAATGATTTTACGCTAAAATTAAATTCCCCTGATCGTGAATAATATTTTTCGCTCGAGTTTTTTCACTTTTCCCTTTAATTTATTCACTTGGTTTTTGGTGGGGAATAGAGTAGAAAATGTAAATATTTTCTATTATAATTCGAATATTAGAATTTTAAAATTCTCTTTTAGTGGCAAGACCCGTTAATGAGATACGAACTTATATTTTTTGCAACAAATCAATTGCCTGCGCCTTTGTAAAACTTGTTGCTTCCATTCTAAAGATTAAGAATATTTTTAATTTGTTTTGTCTGGTTTTCAAAATGTATCCAAATTATTTGACTACTAACACCGGTATTCATAAAAAATTAAACGTATTTGAAATCTGTTTTAAGAAAATTTTGTATGAAAAATTTGATTAAAATACATTTCAAACTCATTTTAAATTTTATGAATACCGGGGTAAATATTTAGCTATACTTTTTTTAAATATTTTTAAATTATTGCATAAACTTAAAATTTTCAACACAAATTCTTTGATTTTTCATGTTGTTTTCGGCTTCTTCTCATTTTTTGCATTCACTGAGAACTGATAGCGGGAATAATTTCTCATGGGAGATTCACATAACCAAAGTATATCTATATCAAAGTATATCTATATCAAGTAGTCGCAAGAGTACAACAACATAAAATTACAAAAACCACTGTGCATTTTGTTTGTGTAAAATTAATATCTTATGTCAGAAATTTTCTTTTATTTTATTTTGTTTTGTTCACAATTATTTCCATAAATTTAAATACTTTTCGCATAGAACTTTTTTAAAACAATTTCTTTTTGTTACTTTTCTTAAACAATACACTTTTTCACAAAAATCTTTTCCACAACAATTCTTTTTTGCTACTTTTGTTGAATTAATAATGTTTTTCACAATTTTACAAAATTATTTTTTCAAGAATAAACAATTATGGCTCGCTACAAATATAAACAAATTTTGACATACGTTCATGTAAAAACTGAAAAAAATTTTAGTCAGCTGAGCTCTTGCATATACTTGATATTGATATACTTTCACATAACATTTTTCCCTTCGAGTGGAATAACAATTTCCTGTGAACAAAAATTCCCCTTGTTATTCACGATATTATTTTTTATTTTTTATATATAAACCAAAAGCTTTATTTTAAAAAAATTACAAAACAACGATGTAAGTACGAGTATTATATGCCTAAGATTTGGTTTTTGAACAAATGTTTTGTATTTGCTGCAAAACATTTATGTTTGTTGATGAAAGGGGAAAAACGAATGGAAACGGATGAGGTGTTTCATGTACGTGAGCACGCCAATCTCCGTCAAATAATTAAAAGAAGAAGAAAATAATATGATATACATATGTATGCTGCAAAATAAATGTATCAACTGTGTCGAACCGAATGCAGCTCTAAAAGCGAATGAACAAATGTTTCACCGTGTGGCTATAGTCTAACCTGCTGCCGAAGTGAGTTGTGCGGGAAGGAAACAACTTCTAGGTTCTGTTAATAGACTTAGTAATCGTATCTGTAAGGTGAGTTTTATGAACACCATGGTATCGCTTAGGGTCTCGTACAAAGAAATTATTGTTATGTATAGCTTTAATTTATACATATACTTTGATGAAGGAATTTCTAACTGAACAACATGCTTAACTCCCTCAATACCACTATTACTACACATATCAGAAATACAAGCAACGCATTTCTTGACATATTCTTTGTCATTATATAAAACTAGAAAAATCAGATTTATATCGAATAAGATCTGTAGCGCATCCTATATATATATATATACATAAATGAATTTAAATTTCCTTGCGAAGTTAAGTACATATATCTTTGGTGAAGTAGCTATGGAGTGGCGGAATACAGTGAAATCAAATTTAGAGGATATATTGGAGACTTTAAACGAAGTAGGTCTTTAAGATTTATTGTTGTAAACAAAAATACTTCTAAATAGGTGCAAGTAGACAAACGTTTCGTATTACGATCATTCCTGTTGGATAACTTATATTTAAGTAAATAGAAGCATTTCCTTAATTGCCAATAAATTTATATACATAGTTTTATGACAGATTTTTGTGCAGGAGTGAGATATTTCAATAATATCTCGCTTCTAATAAAAATAATATATCCGATATTAAAAACCAGATGTTAAATATTTTAGTTATCAGTTTTTTTATTACTTTTACGAAAGTTTAATTGTATACATATATATATATATATATTGTTACGTTTTTAGACCTTTTCATAAAAACGGTTTTTACTTATCCTTCAAGGATTCGTTTAATTGCATCAAATTAAAAACACAGACAATTACTTTTAGAAATATAATGCGGCAACACTTTATTTACTATTTAATTAACACGAGTATTTGTACTACTAAACACTTAGCGATGTTAACACGTCTAGATTAAAAATCTCACTGATCCCGCTGTTCACTGGCAGCGTCTTTATATAGCAAAATGACGACGTCTGGTAACTTCGCGAAGCATCTGGTCATGGTTGTTGTTGGTTGTGCTTTACTTAACATGTAGCTATATACGTGTGTTTGTATATATGACAATGCTGTCTTGTGTTTTGTTTATTGTAACTATGTGTGGTTGTATGTATGAGTGTTTTGTGTGTTGTGTAGTTTTGTTTCTTCTTGTGCTATGTGGGCATGTTGCTGTGTATATTTGTGTGTATGTTGCTGTGTATATTGATGTACATGTTTAGTTTTTATTAGCAGCGAATACTTGCGTACAAGATCATTAAGAATAACATCATCATCTCTTAGCATTGATGTTGCTAGGTTTTTCGTTATTGTTATTTACACTTATTATTGCACAGCCTCGAATGATCTTGTATATTCTCAACGATGTATCCGGAATATTCCATTTCCGTTAATTCAAATATTATCTGCATGGTGTTGACCAGGGTTGTAACATTTTGACATCTAGAGATGAGTTTGATAGTGCTGCCAAGTACATATAGCCATATTGTCGTTATATTTAAATCTACTTTTGAACTTTGTAACAATATATATATATATATATATATATATATATATAAGTATGTACGTGATTGCTGTCTTATTGACGTAATTTAATCCTTTTCATCACCAATTTTGATTTAAAAGTAATGTCTATATCGGTCATCGACATGTTTGAATAACCATCAACTAATTCTTGCAGTGTTTTTTCCTCCATGCGTCTATCGAATGGATATCCCATTGACCGATTGTCAGGATACAACTTGTCTTTAAGACCACAAAATGATGACGACTCTCCACATACATCTGGGCTGTAGATCATGAAAGTATACAATTATTGAAATTTACTTTTTATTTTATTTTACATTTTACACTTACTTGTTATTTGTTTGTACCACTGCGTCGTCTTTGTAATCAGAAATCATAACAAACAAATCAAATGGCATGCCCTCAGGTTTACCTCTGGGCAAAAGCATGTGCTCTGGCCATCCACAACCACAGAATCGAAATTCTTGTTGTCCTTCCGCATCTTTGGGCTGATAAGTTTCACCAACTGGCCTAAATGTACGTTCATATGGAATTGTAATGCTCGATTTATTTGAAGCCTGGTATATGTTGTTTGGTCCTGGCATTACTAGAAATCAAAAGCAAAAATATACATATTTAAACATAAATTTAAATTAACTCTAGCTAAATCTTACAGTTTACTGTAAATTTATCCAATTCAATTGCTAATTGACGCTGATCATTTATAAGTAATGGAGTACCGCGTTCGTCAGATTTAGGGCAAAGGAATATGCGACAAGTGCCTTTCATCGGTGTATTATTGTTATTTGTTACATCAATCACATAATCAAAGGGAGCATGTTGTAAATGAGTAAAAGTGGCATAAATATTTCCCTCAGGTCCAAAATCCAAGCCAGCGGCCAAATCTACATCTGATTTTTCTAGACAAGTTAACAATGTGTTGGGAGTGCTTTCTTGTGACTGCATTTTGACTTCAAGCTTTGAAACAATGATGCCATTGTATTCCAATTCTTGTTTGCTATAAGGGTTCAACAGATCTTTGTGCCTAATGAATATAGTATCAATATAAGCATGCCATCTGTAAAATATGGGATCTCTCATGGCAGTAGATACATCTCCCATTACTCCGAAATCTTCTAAGAACCGTGCGTCTGGATCGTGGCAATAAGAGATTGCGTTATGTCCTTCGTTATGTAAATTTCCGTAAAATTTTTTATTTATCGACAAATCTGTGTTTTCGATTATGTCACCCAATAAATCAATGCCCTTTTTAGGGTCTAACGGTATTTGATTTCCTTCAGACTAACATTTAAAGAATATAAAGATTGTTAAAGAAAACTATTCCAAGTAACTCCTTTACGGTTGCCAGAAGTCACTGTTTTCCATTAATTTTTCATATAAATTTCTGAAGGTGTTTATCAAAACAAACTCGAGGAATTCTGGAAGGCCTTGAAAAACTTTCATTATTCTTTTTACCACATTTTCACAAAACGTTCTAATGCTGTTTTCTTATCTCAAAAAAGTGAAAACATGTTACTTTTATCCAAAATTTAAAAAGTTGTTTGCTAGCATTTTCACATAAATTATTTGAAGGAATGTAAATCTGATTTCATGTGGAACGTTGTTGGTGATAGAAGTGTGATACCTTTTTGCTAATATTTAAAAATACGCATTCAATCAAATGAAGCAAAATATGCATAATAATAAAAAATTTATATAATTTAAAAGCACCAGAGTTTGTGTTATTGCTGCTAGCAGGAAGATGTAAACAATTTTTAGCAACAGCTAAGACCGACTAAGGTCGACTATAATTCCGCAGACAGGCACATACTCATGCATGTCCATAAAAGAAATTGTGGAAAGTTCTTGAAATATTCTTAAGTATTTTATCCTTCTATGGAAAAATAGAACTGGCAACTTTAATCTGTACATATACTTACGTCAACTACAAAGCCTTGATCAATAGCAGTCACAATGCGATCGGCCCAACGTTCCATATCAGCTATCTCCAATTTCATATCGTCTCGATTGAGATCGCTTAGTTTAGTGTTAGTGGTTCGTGATGGATAAGTACGATTATTTACAGCACACAGCATTTTCGGAAAATAGCCCTCCGTTAAGGGCTCACGTATATTATTAAGAATCTTTACTTTTCCTAAGCCATTGCTGAAACGTTCTACATTATATCGAGCCAACATCTGATGGTGCATGTAATAAAAGAGTTCACCACGGCGATCTTTTTTGACAACTTCTATAGGACCTTTGCCTGGATACACCAAATGCCAATGCCAATGATGGCTATTTACACCAATATCTTCTCGAAAATAACTCAACCGTTGCTCTTCTTCCCGATCAGAAGCCGTATAATTTCGTGGTATATCAATATGACGCTGATTGCACAAACTCAGTTATAAAGATTTTCAAAGGAGCATTCCAGGAAATAACTTACCCTGTTGCCTGGATCACTAATTTCTCCTTGCTCACGGGCGTCTTTAAAAACAGATGGTTCAACAAAATTTTGAGGAAGCGTTTCATTAATTGGTTTCACGGGGAAATCGTCAATATCCTTGCGATGTTGTACAGCTACGGAGTAGCAATATTGGAACAAAAGGAAATTTACACGATCTTTGCAGTAAGCGCTTGTATATATAAATTGATTATCATCTTTAGCACTCATAAATATGTCTATTAAACGAGCAGCTATTGTTTGATGTTCACTATTAAAAAGTGAAAATTGTCTTCGTTTTCCCAAGCGCTTCGCAAAGCTCAAGTCTGGTATTTGCTCTGGCTCACGTAAAGAGTATTTAAAGTCGAACTCGTCGCTATATCTTGACTGAATTTTATCTTTCGCACCAGCATACTCTTCGCTATAAAAACTTCTCGGCAATTCAAAAATAGCTTTTCCATCATCCCTAGGAGTAAAGAGCGGTTCAAGTGGACGCTCAAAAAGCAGTCCCAAAGCCTTTTTGTTTCGTAAATTAGACATATTAATTATATTGGTCGGTTAATAAACGATTTTGACACTATGTGATTTCACACTGTTTAAAAACTGTTTATTGCAGCTATTTATACTCTAATTTGCAACTAAATTTCTTACTAAAATATATTTTATGAACCGCAACTAATCATATTCTAAATAGTATGACCTAATTAAAATTCCATAAACAAGGAAATTGCTTGAAGCGAACGAGTTCGCTGACCAGTTTTGTCATGTCATACCTATATACTCGTATGTATGGATATATGTGCATACACATACATATATGTATGTATGTATGTATGTATGTATGTATGTATATCAGGTTAGCTTCATTGCGAAATTGAAATCGGCGAACTCATTCGCAATTACCTGGAAAGCATTGCGGTTTTAAACAGTTTTCGGCCTTATCGAATTTATATGTATTATCATTAGTTGCGGTTTATAAAATATTTTTTAGTAAAAAATTTAGTTGCAAATTAGAATATAAATAGCTGCAATAAAACGATTTTATACAGTGTAAAGTCACATAGTGTCAAAACCGTTTATTAACCGACCAATATAATTAATATGTCGAATTCCCCAGACAAAAAGGCTTTGGAACTGCTTTTTGATCGACCACTTGAGCCGGTTTTTACTCCTAGGGATGATGGAAAAGCTATTTTTGAATTGCCGAGACGTTTTTATAGCGAAGAGTATGCTGGAGCGAAAGATGAAATTCAGTCAAGATATGGCGGCGAGTTTGACTTTAAAATTCCTCTACGTTTGCCAGAGCAAATACCAGACTTAAGCTTTGCTAAGCGCTTGGGAAAACGAAAACAGTTTTCGCTCTTTAACAGTGAACATCAATCAATAGCTACTGATTTAATAAAAATATTTATGAGTGCTCCAAATGGGAGGGAGTTTGTAAATACATGCGCTTATTGCAAAGATCGTGTAAATTTAGTTTTGTTCCAATATTGTTACTCCGTGGCAGTACAACATCGCAAGGATACTGCCAATTTCCCTGTTAAGCCAATTACTGAATTGTTTCCACAAAATTTTGTTGACCCAGCCGTTTTTAAAGAGGCCCGTGCGCAAGGAGTAATATTTCGTGATCAAGGCAACAGGGTAAGTTATTCTATATGAAATGCTATTTTGAAAATCTTTATAATTGAGTTTGTGTAATCAGTATTTTATTGATGTACCACGAAATTATACGGCTTCTAATCGGGAAGAAGAGCAACGGTTGGGTTATTTTCGAGAAGATGTTGGTGTAAATAGCCAGCATTGGGATTGGCATTTGCTGTATCCGGGTAATGGCCCTATGGAAGTTGTCAAGAAAGATCGCCGTGGTGAACTTTTTTATTACATGCACCATCAGATATTGGCTCGATATAATGTAGAACGTTTCTGCAATGGCTTAGCAAAAGTAAAAGTCCTTAATAATATACGTGAGCCCATAACGGAGGGTTATTTTCCAAAAATATTGAGTGCTGTAAATAATCGTACTTATCCGTCACGATTAGCTAACACTAAATTAAGTGATCTCAATCGAGATGATACGAAATTGGAGATAGCTGATATGGAACGTTGGGCCGATCGCATTGTGACTGCTATTGATCAAGGCTTTGTAGTTGACGTAAGTATATGTACAGATTAAGGTTGCCAGTTCTATTTTTCCGTAGAAGGATAAAACACTTAAGAATATTTCAAGAACTTTCCACAATTTCTTTTATGGACATACATGAGTATGTGCCTTCACGGTTTGTGAAAATGTGGTAGATAAATGGTTATGTGATCCTTTAGAATAATGAAACTCTTTCAAGACCGCCAAGAATTCTCCGAATTTGTTTTAATAGACGCCTTCAGAAATTTATATGAAAAATTAGGAAAAACAGTGACCTCTGGCAACCATAAAGAAGTTACTTTTGATATTTTTCTTTAATCATCTTTAAATTCTTTAAACGTTAGTCTGAAGGAAATCAAATACCGTTAGACCCTAAAAAGGGCATTGATATATTGGGTGATATAGTCGAAAGCACAAGTTTGTCGGTAAATAGAAAATATTACGGAAGTCTACATAACGAAGGACACACCGCAATCTCTTATTGCCACGATCCAGAATCACGGTTCTTAGAAGATTTCGGAGTAATGGGTGATGTAACTACTGCCATGAGAGATCCCATATTTTACAGATGGCATGCTTATATTGATACTATATTCAATAGGCACAAAGAGCTGTTGAACCCTTATAGCAAACAAGAATTGGAATACAATGGCATCATTGTTTCAAAGCTTGAAGTCAAAATGCAGTTACAAGCAGGTACTCCCAACACATTGTTAACACGTGTGGAAAAATCAAATTTAGATTTGGCCGCTGGCTTAGAATATGGACCTAAGGGAAATATTTATGCCACTTTTACTCATTTACAACATGCTCCCTTTGATTATGTGATTGATGTAACAAATAGCAATAATACACCGATGAAAGGCACTTGTCGCATATTCCTTTGCCCTAAATCTGACGAACGCGGTACTCCATTACTTATAAATGATCAGCGTCAATTAGCAATTGAATTGGATAAATTTACAGTAAACTGTAAGATTTAGCTAGAGTTAATTTAAATTTATGTTTAAATATGTATATTTTTGCTTTTGATTTCTAGTAATGCCAGGACCAAACAATATATACCAGGCCTCAAATAAATCGAGCATTACAATTCCACATGAACGTACATTTAGGCCTGTTGGTGAAGATGATCACCCCAAAGATGCAGAAAAACAAGCAGAATTTGGATGGCCAGAACACATGCTTTTGCCTAGAGGTAAACTTGAGGGCATGACATTTGATTTGTTTGTTATGATTTCTGATTACAAAGACGACGCAGTGGTACAAACAAATAATAAGTAAGTGTAAAATGTAAATAATTCGAGTAAATAAAAAGTAAATTTCAATAATTGTATACTTTCATGATCTACAGCCCAGGTGTATGTGGAGAGTCGTCATCATTTTGTGGTCTTAAAGACAAGTTGTATCCTGACAATCGGTCAATGGGATATCCATTCGATAGACGCATGGAGGAAAAAACACTGCAAGAATTAGTTAATGGTTATTCAAACATGTCGATGACTGATATAGTTATTATTTTCAAAGACCAAAACGATGATAAAAATAATTAAATTATTTCAATAAGACAGCAGTCAAGTACATACATATATATGCTACCTAATATTGCATATATATATATATATATATATATATATATATATATATATATACGAGTATATACAAGGTAGCTTTACTTAATCTTTAATCTGCCTTGAATATATATGTATAAATATATTTTTGTAAAATTCACTTGAAACTTTCGTAAGAATAATGAAAAACTTATAATTAAAATATTCAACATCTGGTTTTGATATCTGGAAAATTAGCAAGGCTAAGTATTTAATTGAAATAGCTCACTTCCACACAACCATTTGTCATAAAACTGTATACATTTTTTGGATTCGTGAAATCTGGAACGCCTACGATTGTTCTAAGAATATGCTACCATACCCTGTTCCAACTTCTGAATAGATTCAACTCAAAAATTCTCACGTAGATTGAAGCTTCTTTTTATCCACCTAAATAGAATCAACTTGCAAAGAAATCCTTCTCTATACCCAAATATAAAACTTCTCCGACCGGGATGGCAGAAATACGAACCCTTTCTCTGCTTGTACCTATTTGAAATCCTTTTTGTGCATGCAATAAATCCTCTAAGAGCCCACGAAGTGATTTCAATACATTTGCCATAGTTTCCACAAAAAAGCATGTATTATCACTTATGCAACCCAATTTGAAAAAATCTGCTGCTTCACTCCACTCCATGCTGTCAGTATTTTTCCCTTAAATTTTAGTATTTTACCACATTGGATTCGATACAGTACAATACGCATATAAGAAGGTTTAAAAGTGCAGCGATTTTCTTTCTTATATGCGAGCTTTCTTATAAAGAAAACACGCATATAAGAAAAATACTTTCTTATATCTGTGACACGCATATAAGAAAGCTATTTTCTTATATACATCAGTAAGAGAATTTAAAAAATTTCCAATAGAAATATATAATTGAAATAAAACTTTTTAATAATACATACTGATGTGTAGTAAATTAAATTAAATTTCGTTTATTTGTCGTACAATAATAAATATGTAAGTACACAACTAAAGATAGAAAAATAATAAAAACAAAACAGCTGATTGCACTTCACTTAAAATCACATTTGATAATTGTAAATTATACACAAAAAAAATCTATTTTAACCGAGGTTAAAAAAATTCAATTGTGAGGATATATACTACTTTCTTATACACGTACCACTTTCTATAGAATGAGTATAATTTATCTTCAGGATTTGTTTCTTATAGAAGAGTTTTTCTTATAAGAGAGTTTCTTATATGAGGATTATTTAGCACGCAGATATATACAAATTTGCATGGTGTCTGAAGATGTCTTTCTTATAACCGAGTTTTTCTTATAAGCGAGTTTCTTATATGCGTATTGTACTGTATGTCCTTTCTTCTTTTGAGAACCAAAAATGCCTTGTAATTAGCTTATGACCAGCCCAAAATATACGGATCAGAATACTTTCGATTACATACAATGAAATTGTTTATTTACTTGATAAATTTGTTGCGACACTTTCGAAATATGACTGTCAAAGAATGTATCAAGAAGGGGGTGTTGTTTTTTTTAGCAAGTTCAGCATTGAGGGGACGACTGCTACATACTTCGCTTTACAACTAGCACAACCATGCACTAATGCTGATCAGAATACACAATTCATGACGAACTCGGGACTTTCGGCCTCATAATCTCGTGTTAACCACTTCAGTCAACAGCATCCCCAATATGTTTGGTGTTAATTGTATTGGCAGAAATGGTATTAATAATATATGTACGTAGAATTAATTGTATTGGGGGAATTAAGAACAAGTGTAAGCATGTTGTCAGTTAGAAATGGATTCATCAAACTATAAAACCGTATATAATACGTATTAATCACTTCAACGAATACATATTCTGACAGGTCTTCAGGTCAATCTGAACTGGTAATCCGTTTCAATCAATTTTCCTAACAATCAAACTTGACAATATTCTTATGTTTTTAGACCTTTTTGTAAAAACGCTTTTATTACTTTTTAGTACCTAGTTTCTGTAACTTATGTGAGAACTTTTCGCATCGAAAAAATTGAACTCATTCTGTAAAACACAGGATAAGTCAGAATATATATCTTAATTTTTTGTATTTTTATTACATGAATCATTCAGCATGATTGTGTAAGGCGTTGGCGTTTACGCCAAAGACCAGCAGTTTTCTTTAATCTACTACGAAAAACGTCTGAGCCGTAAACGCCAACACCATACACACTCAGGCGGATTAAGGTAATGCAAAATATATTGTTCTATGGATCACCCTGCAAAAAGTAGCATGACAATCATAATAATTTTTTTCGATGTGAAAAGTTACAGAACCGACGGATAGGATTCATTGAATTGCAAATAACAGAGATCACCAAAAAGCCGAACCAGAAAGCAGACGCTATATTTGAATCTCACTAATAAGTTTAGTTCACGGTGGGTGGGTAAACTAAAAATAAACTTCTGTAACGTACGTGGCTTGAAAGCGAATTTTTTCTCTGTTTATGCTCACGATTGTGTTCATCGGCCAAATATTTTAGCCGTAATTGAAACTCTGGTGTCTGTGGATACTGATCCACAGGATTTTTATGTTCGTGGGTATCAACTTCTGTCCCTTTTTAATTTCCATCGCAAATTCTTGCATTGTGCATACGCAATGAAGTTGTGTGCCAAATCCAGAGATCACGTGGCTAGTGTTATTTTGAATGTATTTGCCTTTGATATTGCGGATTCCTTTATAGAACTCCAAATGCGGAAAGCGCACAAACTTTATCCCCTTTCCGAATGTATATCAGAAATTGTTATTGCTAGTGATTTCAATGTTCACAACTCCTCGTGGCTTCGCCAATTGACCCATACAACTACTGTATGCTTCTTCTTCGTTCTCAGTACTTTGAAACGTTTGAGCTGACTTTTCGACTGGAAACTTTGTTTCTTTAACAACAACGTTGATGTTATTGTGGAAATGGTTGGGAATATATGTACATAATTTTACCGGGAATGAAATACTTCATCCCATCCAAAAGAAAAAAATCCGTTAAGCCGAGATTAAAATCTTGAACAAGTCTTGCAAAGAGGAGAGGAAGCATTTGATGCAATAACAAAAACGCAAATAAGCGAGGTAATACTATGCCAGAGTGCTAAGGGGTGAAAAGGCTTTATACGAGCAGTGCATATGTGCTAAAGTTAATGCTGCCCTTCGAGGCAGTGAGAGATTCTGGTTATTTGTTAAGAGAGTAGAAGATAATGCTAGTTCATCAACTCCAGTGCTTTTAAGGGATGATTAAATAGTCACTCAACCTGTTGATAAAACTAACCTTTCGGCTGAAACATTTGCGTGTAGTTCTTCCTTGCCAGACAGTAATCAACTATTGCCCGAGTTGGAAAGAGTATCTGTTACTATTCCAAGAATATTCTTTCCACCGCATCTTAACATGAACAAACCAAGCTACTCAGCGCAACGTACCATGCTGGTGACTTTCTAATGTGTTAGAAGCTAGCCAATATTACGCCAATCCCAAAGAAAGGAGAAATGCGCAGCCCTAAATACATATTATCGCAGTTTATTCTCCGCTTTGCAAAGCTATGGAAAGCATGGTTAACCCACTTAGGTGACCCTTGGTCGTCAGGCTGGCAATTTCTAGTACATGGTCAGGTGAAATATCCATGCACTAACACCATGCTAGAGTTTTAGATCCTATCTGGAAGATCTGTGCTACTTTGAGACACGACTGTACCAGAAGCAACTTTTGTTGATTCACAACAACACATCGATTTTCCTACTATCAGCCGGGAAGAGCCCCAACCGAAAGATTATTAAAAAATTAATTAAGAAATTAACTAATTAATTGATTACTGTCTGGCAAGGAAGAACTACACGCAAATGTTTCAGCCGAAAGGTTAGTTTTATCAACAGGTTGAGTGACTATTTAATCATCCCTTAAAAGCACTGGAGTTGATGAACTAGCATTATCTTCTACTCTCTTAACAAATAACCAGAATCTCTCACTGCCTCGAAGGGCAGCATTAACTTTAGCACATATGCACTGCTCGTATAAAGCCTTTTCACCCCTTAGCACTCTGGCATAGTATTACCTCGCTTATTTGCGTTTTTGTTATTGCATCAAATGCTTCCTCTCCTCTTTGCAAGACTTGTTCAAGATTTTAATCTCGGCTTAACGGATTTTTTTCTTTTGGATGGGATGAAGTATTTCATTCCCGGTAAAATTATGTACATATATTCCCAACCATTTCCACAATAACATCAACGTTGTTGTTAAAGAAACAAAGTTTCCAGTCGAAAAGTCAGCTCAAACGTTTCAAAGTACTGAGAACGAAGAAGAAGCATACAGTAGTTGTATGGGTCAATTGGCGAAGCCACGAGGAGTTGTGAACATTGAAATCACTAGCAATAACAATTTCTGATATACATTCGGAAAGGGGATAAAGTTTGTGCGCTTTCCGCATTTGGAGTTCTATAAAGGAATCCGCAATATCAAAGGCAAATACATTCAAAATAACACTAGCCACGTGATCTCTGGATTTGGCACACAACTTCATTGCGTATGCACAATGCAAGAATTTGCGATGGAAATTAAAAAGGGACAGAAGTTGATACCCACGAACATAAAAATCCTGTGGATCAGTATCCACAGACACCAGAGTTTCAATTACGGCTAAAATATTTGGCCGATGAACACAATCGTGAGCATAAACAGAGAAAAAATTCGCTTTCAAGCCACGTACGTTACAGAAGTTTATTTTTAGTTTACCCACCCACCGTGAACTAAACTTATTAGTGAGATTCAAATATAGCGTCTGCTTTCTGGTTCGGCTTTTTGGTGATCTCTGTTATTTGCAATTCAATGAATCCTATCCGTCGGTTCTGTAACTTTTCACATCGAAAAAAATTATTATGATTGTCATGCTACTTTTTGCAGGGTGATCCATAGAACAATATATTTTGCATTACCTTAATCCGCCTGAGTGTGTATGGTGTTGGCGTTTACGGCTCAGACGTTTTTCGTAGTAGATTAAAGAAAACTGCTGGTCTTTGGCGTAAACGCCAACGCCTTACACAATCATGCTGAATGATTCATGTAATAAAAATACAAAAAATTAAGATATATATTCTGACTTATCCTGTGTTTTACAGAATGAGTTCAATTTTTTCGATGCGAAAAGTTCTCACATAAGTTACAGAAACTAGGTACTAAAAAGTAATAAAAGCGTTTTTACAAAAAGGTCTAAAAACATAAGAATATTGTCAAGTTTGATTGTTAGGAAAATTGATTGAAACGGATTACCAGTTCAGATTGACCTGAAGACCTGTCAGAATATGTATTCGTTGAAGTGATTAATACGTATTATATACGGTTTTATAGTTTGATGAATCCATTTCTAACTGACAACATGCTTACACTTGTTCTTAATTCCCCCAATACAATTAATTCTACGTACATATATTATTAATACCATTTCTGCCAATACAATTAACACCAAACATATTGGGGATGCTGTTGACTGAAGTGGTTAACACGAGATTATGAGGCCGAAAGTCCCGAGTTCGTCATGAATTGTGTATTCTGATCAGCATTAGTGCATGGTTGTGCTAGTTGTAAAGCGAAGTATGTAGCAGTCGTCCCCTCAATGCTGAACTTGCTAAAAAAAACAACACCCCCTTCTTGATACATTCTTTGACAGTCATATTTCGAAAGTGTCGCAACAAATTTATCAAGTAAATAAACAATTTCATTGTATGTAATCGAAAGTATTCTGATCCGTATATTTTGGGCTGGTCATAAGCTAATTACAAGGCATTTTTGGTTCTCAAAAGAAGAAAGGACATACAGTACAATACGCATATAAGAAACTCGCTTATAAGAAAAACTCGGTTATAAGAAAGACATCTTCAGACACCATGCAAATTTGTATATATCTGCGTGCTAAATAATCCTCATATAAGAAACTCTCTTATAAGAAAAACTCTTCTATAAGAAACAAATCCTGAAGATAAATTATACTCATTCTATAGAAAATGGTACGTGTATAAGAAAGTAGTATATATCCTCACAATTGAATTTTTTTAACCTCGGTTAAAATAGATTTTTTTTGTGTATAATTTACAATTATCAAATGTGATTTTAAGTGAAGTGCAATCAGCTGTTTTGTTTTTATTATTTTTCTATCTTTAGTTGTGTACTTACATATTTATTATTGTACGACAAATAAACGAAATTTAATTTAATTTACTACACATCAGTATGTATTATTAAAAAGTTTTATTTCAATTATATATTTCTATTGGAAATTTTTTAAATTCTCTTACTGATGTATATAAGAAAATAGCTTTCTTATATGCGTGTCACAGATATAAGAAAGTATTTTTCTTATATGCGTGTTTTCTTTATAAGAAAGCTCGCATATAAGAAAGAAAATCGCTGCACTTTTAAACCTTCTTATATGCGTATTGTACTGTATCGAATCCAATGTGGTAAAATACTAAAATTTAAGGGAAAAATACTGACAGCATGGAGTGGAGTGAAGCAGCAGATTTTTTCAAATTGGGTTGCATAAGTGATAATACATGCTTTTTTGTGGAAACTATGGCAAATGTATTGAAATCACTTCGTGGGCTCTTAGAGGATTTATTGCATGCACAAAAAGGATTTCAAATAGGTACAAGCAGAGAAAGGGTTCGTATTTCTGCCATCCCGGTCGGAGAAGTTTTATATTTGGGTATAGAGAAGGATTTCTTTGCAAGTTGATTCTATTTAGGTGGATAAAAAGAAGCTTCAATCTACGTGAGAATTTTTGAGTTGAATCTATTCAGAAGTTGGAACAGGGTATGGTAGCATATTCTTAGAACAATCGTAGGCGTTCCAGATTTCACGAATCCAAAAAATGTATACAGTTTTATGACAAATGGTTGTGTGGAAGTGAGCTATTTCAATTAAATACTTAGCCTTGCTAATTTTCCAGATATCAAAACCAGATGTTGAAAATTTTAATTATAAGTTTTTCATTATTCTTCCGAAAGTATAAGTGAATTTTACAAAATTATATGTATACATACATATATATTCAAGGCAGATTAAAGATTAAGTAAAGCTGCCTTGTATATACTCATATATATATATATATATATATATATATATATATATATATATATATATATATATATACAATATTAGGTAGCATATATATGTATGTACTTGACTGCTGTCTTATTGAAGTAATTTAATTATTTTTATCATCGTTTTGGTCTTTGAAAATAATAACTATATCAGTCATCGACATGTTTGAATAACCATTAACTAATTCTTGCAGTGTTTTTTCCTCCATGCGTCTATCGAATGGATATCCCATTGACCGATTGTCAGGATACAACTTGTCTTTAAGACCACAAAATGATGACGAATCTCCACATACATCTGGGCTGTAGATCATGAAAGTATACAATTATTGAAATTAACTTTTTATTTTACTCGAATTATTTACATTTTACACTTACTTATTATTTGTTTGTACCACTGCGTCGTCTTTGTAATCAGAAATCATAACAAACAAATCAAATGTCATGCCTTCAGGTTTACCTCTAGGCAAAAGCATGTGTTCTGGCCATCCAAATTCTGCTTGTTTTTCTGCATCTTTGGGATGATCATCTTCACCAACAGGCCTAAATGTACGTTCATGTGGAATTATAATGCTCGATTTATTTGAGGCCTGGTATATATTGTTTGGTCCTGGCATTACTAGAAATCAAAAGTATGTATGTACATTGACACATATTTATTTTTTAAAATTAAATTTTGCTAAGCCTTACAGTTCACTGTAAACTTATCCATTTCAATAGCTAATTGACGCTGATCATTTATAAGTAATGGAGTACCGCGTTCGTCAGATTTAGGGCAAAGGAATATGCGACAAGTGCCTTTCATCGGTGTATTATTGCTATTTGTTACATCAATCACATAATCAAAGGGAGCATGTTGTAAATGAGTAAAAGTGGCATAAATATTTCCCTTAGGTCCATATTCTAAGCCAGCGGCCAAATCTAAATTTGATTTTTCCACACGTGTTAACAATGTGTTGGGAGTACCTGCTTGTAACTGCATTTTGACTTCAAGCTTTGAAACAATGATGCCATTGTATTCCAATTCTTGTTTGCTATAAGGGTTCAACAGCTCTTTGTGCCTATTGAATATAGTATCAATATAAGCATGCCATCTGTAAAATATGGGATCTCTCATGGCAGTAGTTACATCACCCATTACTCCGAAATCTTCTAAGAACCGTGATTCTGGATCGTGGCAATAAGAGATTGCGGTGTGTCCTTCGTTATGTAGACTTCCGTAATATTTTCTATTTACCGACAAACTTGTGCTTTCGACTATATCACCCAATATATCAATGCCCTTTTTAGGGTCTAACGGTATTTGATTTCCTTCAGACTAACGTTTAAAGAATTTAAAGATGATTAAAGAAAAATATCAAAAGTAACTTCTTTATGGTTGCCAGAGGTCACTGTTTTTCCTAATTTTTCATATAAATTTCTGAAGGCGTCTATTAAAACGAATTCGGGGAATTCTTGACGGTCTTGAAAGAGTTTCATTATTCTAAAGGATCACATAACCATTTATCTTCCACATTTTCACAAACCGTGAAGGCACATACTCATGTATGTCCATAAAAGAAATTGTGGAAAGTTCTTGAAATATTCTTAAGTGTTTTATCCTTCTACGGAAAAATAGAACTGGCAACCTTAATCTGTACATATACTTACGTCAACTACAAAGCCTTGATCAATAGCAGTCACAATGCGATCGGCCCAACGTTCCATATCAGCTATCTCCAATTTCGTATCATCTCGATTGAGATCACTTAATTTAGTGTTAGCTAATCGTGACGGATAAGTACGATTATTTACAGCACTCAATATTTTTGGAAAATAACCCTCCGTTATGGGCTCACGTATATTATTAAGGACTTTTACTTTTGCTAAGCCATTGCAGAAACGTTCTACATTATATCGAGCCAATATCTGATGGTGCATGTAATAAAAAAGTTCACCACGGCGATCTTTCTTGACAACTTCCATAGGGCCATTACCCGGATACAGCAAATGCCAATCCCAATGCTGGCTATTTACACCAACATCTTCTCGAAAATAACCCAACCGTTGCTCTTCTTCCCGATTAGAAGCCGTATAATTTCGTGGTACATCAATAAAATACTGATTACACAAACTCAATTATAAAGATTTTCAAAATAGCATTTCATATAGAATAACTTACCCTGTTGCCTTGATCACGAAATATTACTCCTTGCGCACGGGCCTCTTTAAAAACGGCTGGGTCAACAAAATTTTGTGGAAACAATTCAGTAATTGGCTTAACAGGGAAATTGGCAGTATCCTTGCGATGTTGTACTGCCACGGAGTAACAATATTGGAACAAAACTAAATTTACACGATCTTTGCAATAAGCGCATGTATTTACAAACTCCCTCCCATTTGGAGCACTCATAAATATTTTTATTAAATCAGTAGCTATTGATTGATGTTCACTGTTAAAGAGCGAAAACTGTTTTCGTTTTCCCAAGCGCTTAGCAAAGCTTAAGTCTGGTATTTGCTCTGGCAAACGTAGAGGAATTTTAAAGTCAAACTCGCCGCCATATCTTGACTGAATTTCATCTTTCGCTCCAGCATACTCTTCGCTATAAAAACGTCTCGGCAATTCAAAAATAGCTTTTCCATCATCCCTAGGAGTAAAAACCGGCTCAAGTGGTCGATCAAAAAGCAGTTCCAAAGCCTTTTTGTCTGGGGAATTCGACATATTAATTATATTGGTCGGTTAATAAACGGTTTTGACACTATGTGACTTTACACTGTATAAAATCGTTTTATTGCAGCTATTTATATTCTAATTTGCAACTAAATTTTTTACTAAAAAATATTTTATAAACCGCAACTAATGATAATACATATAAATTCGATAAGGCCGAAAACTGTTTAAAACCGCAATGCTTTCCAGGTAATTGCGAATGAGTTCGCCGATTTCAATTTCGCAATGAAGCTAACCTGATATACATACATACATACATACATACATACATACATATATGTATGTGTATGCACATATATCCATACATACGAGTATATAGGTATGACATGACAAAACTGGTCAGCGAACTCGTTCGCTTCAAGCAATTTCCTTGTTTATGGAATTTTAATTAGGTCATACTATTTAGAATATGATTAGTTGCGGTTCATAAAATATATTTTAGTAAAAAATTTAGTTGCAAATTAGAGTATAAATAGCTGCAATAAACAGTTTTTAAACAGTGTGAAATCACATAGTGTCAAAATCGTTTATTAACCGACCAATATAATTAATATGTCTAATTTACGAAACAAAAAGGCTTTGGGACTGCTTTTTGAGCGTCCACTTGAACCGCTCTTTACTCCTAGGGATGATGGAAAAGCTATTTTTGAATTGCCGAGAAGTTTTTATAGCGAAGAGTATGCTGGTGCGAAAGATAAAATTCAGTCAAGATATAGCGACGAGTTCGACTTTAAATACTCTTTACGTGAGCCAGAGCAAATACCAGACTTGAGCTTTGCGAAGCGCTTGGGAAAACGAAGACAATTTTCACTTTTTAATAGTGAACATCAAACAATAGCTGCTCGTTTAATAGACATATTTATGAGTGCTAAAGATGATAATCAATTTATATATACAAGCGCTTACTGCAAAGATCGTGTAAATTTCCTTTTGTTCCAATATTGCTACTCCGTAGCTGTACAACATCGCAAGGATATTGACGATTTCCCCGTGAAACCAATTAATGAAACGCTTCCTCAAAATTTTGTTGAACCATCTGTTTTTAAAGACGCCCGTGAGCAAGGAGAAATTAGTGATCCAGGCAACAGGGTAAGTTATTTCCTGGAATGCTCTTTTGAAAATCTTTATAACTGAGTTTGTGTAATCAGCGTCATATTGATATACCACGAAATTATACGGCTTCTGATCGGGAAGAAGAGCAACGGTTGAGTTATTTTCGAGAAGATATTGGTGTAAATAGCCATCATTGGCATTGGCATTTGGTGTATCCAGGCAAAGGTCCTATAGAAGTTGTCAAAAAAGATCGCCGTGGTGAACTCTTTTATTACATGCACCATCAGATGTTGGCTCGATATAATGTAGAACGTTTCAGCAATGGCTTAGGAAAAGTAAAGATTCTTAATAACATACGCGAGCCCTTAACGGAGGGCTATTTTCCGAAAATGCTGTGTGCTGTAAATAATCGTACTTATCCATCACGAACCACTAACACTAAACTAAGCGATCTCAATCGAGACGATATGAAATTGGAGATAGCTGATATGGAACGTTGGGCCGATCGCATTGTGACTGCTATTGATCAAGGCTTTGTAGTTGACGTAAGTATATGTACAGATTAAGGTTGCCAGTTCTATTTTTCCATAGAAGGATAAAACACTTAAGAATATTTCAAAAACTTTCCACAATTTCTTTTATGGACATGCATGAGTATGTGCCTGTCTGGGGAATTATAGTCGACCTTAGTCGGTCTTAGCTTTTGCTAAAAATTGTTTACATCTTCCTGCTAGCAGCAATAACACAAACTCTGGTGCTTTTAAATTATATAAATTTTTTATTATTATGCATATTTTGCTTCATTTGATTGAATGCGTATTTTTAAATATTAGCAAAAAGGTATCACACTTCTATCACGAACAACGTTCCACATGAAATCAGATTTACATTCCTTCAAATAATTTATATGAAAATACTAGCAAACAACTTTTTAAATTTTGGATAAAATTAATATGTTTTCACTTTTTTGAGATAAGAAAACAGCATTAGAACGTTTTGTGAAAATGTGGTAGAAAAATGGTTATGTAATTCGTAAGAATAATGAAAGTTTTTCAAGGCCTTCCAGAATTCCTCGAGTTTGTTTTGATAAACACCCTCAGGAATTTATATGAAAAATTAATGGAAAATAGTGACTTCTGGCAACCGTAAAGGCGTTACTTGGAATAGTTTTCTTTAACAATCTTTATATTCGTTAAATGTTAGTCTGAAGGAAATCAAATACCGTTAGACCCTAAAAAGGGCATTGATTTATTGGGCGACATAATCGAAAACACAGATTTGTCGATAAATAAAAAATTTTACGGAAATTTACATAACGAAGGACATAACGCAATCTCTTATTGCCACGATCCAGACGCACGGTTCTTAGAAGATTTCGGAGTAATGGGAGATGTATCTACTGCCATGAGAGATCCCATATTTTACAGATGGCATGCTTATATTGATACTATATTCATTAGGCACAAAGATCTGTTGAACCCTTATAGCAAACAAGAATTGGAATACAATGGCATCATTGTTTCAAAGCTTGAAGTCAAAATGCAGTCACAAGAAAGCACTCCCAACACATTGTTAACTTGTCTAGAAAAATCAGATGTAGATTTGGCCGCTGGCTTGGATTTTGGACCTGAGGGAAATATTTATGCCACTTTTACTCATTTACAACATGCTCCCTTTGATTATGTGATTGATGTAACAAATAACAATAATACACCGATGAAAGGCACTTGTCGCATATTTCTTTGCCCTAAATCTGACGAACGCGGTACTCCATTACTTATAAATGATCAGCGTCAATTAGCAATTGAATTGGATAAATTTACAGTAAACTGTAAGATTTAGCTAGAGTTAATTTAAATTTATGTTTAAATATGTATATTTTTGCTTTTGATTTCTAGTAATGCCAGGACCAAACAACATATACCAGGCTTCAAATAAATCCAGCATTACAATTCCATATGAACGTACATTTAGGCCAGTTGGTGAAACTTATCAGCCCAAAGATGCGGAAGGACAACAAGAATTTCGATTCTGTGGTTGTGGATGGCCAGAGCACATGCTTTTGCCCAGAGGTAAACCTGAGGGCATGCCATTTGATTTGTTTGTTATGATTTCTGATTACAAAGACGACGCAGTAGTACAAACAAATATTAAGTAAGTGTAAAATGTAAATAATTCGAGTAAAATAAAAAGTAAATTTCAATAATTGTATACTTTCATGATCTACAGCCCAGATGTATGTGGAGAGTCGTCATCATTTTGTGGTCTTAAAGACAAGTTGTATCCTGACAATCGGTCAATGGGATATCCATTCGATAGACGCATGGAGGAAAAAACACTGCAAGAACTAGTTAATGGTTATTCAAACATGTCGATGACCGATATAGACATTACTTTTAAATCAAAATTGGTGATGAAAAGGATTAAATTACGTCAATAAGACAGCAATCACCTACATACATACATATATATATATATATATATATATATATATATATATATATATATATATATATATATATATGTATACATATATGTATATACATATGATTATCCAATTAAACTTTCGTAAAAGTAATAAAAAAACTCATAACTAAAATATTTAACATCTGGTTTTTAATATCGGAAATATTATTTTTATTAGAAGTGATATATTATTGAAATATCTCACTCCTGCACAAAAATCTGTCATAAAACTATGTATATAAATTTATTGGCAATTAAGGAAATGCTTCTATTTACTTAAATATAAGTTATCCAACAGGAATGATTGTAATACGAAACGTTTGTCTACTTGCACCTATTTGGAAGTGTTTTTGTTTACAACGATAAATCTTAAAGACCTACTTCGTTTAAAGTCTCCAATATATCCTCTAAATTTGATTTCACTGTATTCCGCCACTCCATAGCTACTTCACCAAAGATACATATATGTACTTAACTTCGCAAGGAAATTTAAATTCATTTATATTTATAGAATGCACTACACATTTTATTCGATATGAATCTGATTTTTCTACTTTTATATAATGACAAAGAATATGTCAAGAAATGCGTTGCTTGTATTTCTGATATGTGTAGTAATAGTGGTATTGAGGGAGTTGAGCATGTTGTTCAGTTAGAAATTCGTTCATCAAAGTATATGTATAAATATAAAGCTATACATAACAATAATATCTTTGTACGAGACGCTAAGCGACACCATGGTGTTCATAAAACTCACCTTACAGATACGATTACTAAGTCTATTAACACAACCTAGAAGTTGTTTCCTTCCCGCACAACTCACTTCGGCAGCAGGTTAGACTATAGCCACACGGTGAAACATTTGTTCATTCGCTTTTAAAGCTGCATTCGGTTCGACACAGTTGAAACATTTATTTTGCAGCATACATATATCATATTCTTTTCTTCTTCTTTTATTTTTTGACGGAGATTGGCGTGCTCACGTACATGAAACACCTCATCCGTTTCCATTCGTCTTTTCCCTTTCATCAACAAACATAAATGTTTTGCAGCAAATACAAAACATTTGTTCAAAAACCAAGTCTTAGGCAGAAGCAGTGTTTTCATATCATACTCGTACGAGTACTTACATCATTTTTTTTTGTAATTTTTTTAAAATAAAGCTTTTAGTGTATTTGTAAAAAATAATTCTAACCATGATTAAATTAATCACCCCTATCGTGAATAACAAGGGGAATTTCTGTTTACAGGAAATTTTTATTCCACTCGAAGGGAAAAATGGTATCGCGAATCTCCCATGGGAAATTATTCCTGCTATCAGGTCTCAGTGAATGCAAAAAAAGAGAAGAAGCCGAAAACAACATGAAAAATCAAAAAATTTGTGTTGAAATATATTTAAAAAAAGTATAGCTAAATATTTATCCCGGTATTCATATAATATTTTTATCAAATTTTTTCATACACAATTTTCTTAAAACAGATTTCAAATACGTTTTTTTATGAATACCGGTGTTAGTAGTCAAATAACTTGCATACATTTTGAAAACCAGACGAAACAAATTAAAAATATTCTTAATCTTTAGAATTGGAGCAACAAGTTTTACAAAGGCGCAGGCAATTGATTTGTTGCAAAAAATATAAGTTCATATCTCATTAACGGTTCTTTCCACTAAAAGAAAATTTTAAAATTCTAATATTCGAATTATAATAGAAAATATTTACATTTTCTACTCTATTCGCCACCAAAAACTAAGTGAATAAATTAAAGGGAAAAGTGAAAAAACTCAAGGGAAAAATATTAATCACGATCAGGGGAATTTTGTTACTGTGACTACATACGAAACAAATTTTGTTGGATTAATAGAGAGTTTCCATATACGTGTTTTGCTCCACAAAACCAGTTTTGTGCAAAACGAATATTTTGTTACTTGTTTTTATATACATATTCCATTTTCGCAAATGTACAGCAAAAACTAGTTTTCCTTTAAAATATGCCGAAATCAGGCTGTGCAATATGCATAAACAACATAATTGATTTGAGTAGTCATTTAATACAGCTAGGTACATATAATATTCAATATACCATGTAAAAATTTCAAGAATGTTCAAAAAGCTGCCATCTGTTGTACCGCTACCACCTTATAGATATTTCACCATGAATGTATGCATGTAATAAAATGTTATAGGCGGCTAATTTTCGTCTTCAAATATCGTCCTCGCCATAGAAAAGTTTATTCTGTCGCCCTCAAGTTCTCAAACTCGGGTCTTTGTATTTTTGCGGAAAGAATTAATATTTTTAAAGTTCGTAAATAAATTATTAGAGTTGTATATACATATATATATATATATATATATATATATATATATATATATATATATATATATATATATATATATATATATATATATATACATCATTGTTTTTTCAAATTAGAATTAGCATATTGATGTAATAAATTGTATTTTGTGCAGGTACATACATACGCAGCAACATAAATATTTACATACCTGAAAAATGAAATCGCCATTGAACTCTGAGTGCAACAGAAGTGGAATTGAAGTTGGTATATCAGTAAAAACTGAACCAGCTGCAACAAAGGACAGTGAGCAAGTGAACTATGAGTCACCCGAACATTCCATAAATGCGTCTAGTACTTTAAAACGTCCTATGTCGTTGGACCTAAAGAGCGCATCAAAAAAACGTTTAACTACGCCTTTAATTATTGGGTCACCAGAAACGCAAAATATCAAACCCCTTAACACTCCAGACTTAGAAAAGTTACTTCATTTATTACCAACGCCCCAACCGGGATTAATATATCAAGGAAAATCGACTGAGGTAACGTCGGAGCAAGAAGCTTTTGGTAAAGGATTTGAAGAGGCCTTACATAGTTTACAAAATAATGGTAAGAAGCAACCTCAAATTGATAATAGCAATAATATTGTGGTTGGACTGGTGAACACAAGTACTCCAAATGTTGGTACCGGTATGAGCGGTGGATCGTTTACATACACAAATTTAGGTAATATTTTCATTCAAACTAGATTTACGAATTAGTACTAAATATTTCAAAAATATAAAAAGCTACTTGCGGGTTTTATCTATGGACTATAGATGAATTTCATTGACGTTTACCTAAACTCATCAGTATTCTTCAACCACATTCTAGAAAAATCATAAAAGGTCATCTTATGCACTAAATTTAAAAAAAACATTAACAGTTCTAAATTCTCTTTCATAGCTTCTTAGCGTCTCATTAAAGGTTTAAGAAAAAAGCAAGATTTAAATATATATATATATATATATATATATATATATATATATATATATATATATATATATATATATTTAATTTCTTTTGTATGGGTGTTATTTTGAATTTCATTATATTGTACTTCTTTTGTATACTCTTAACCATATATGGCCCACATGCATAAATTACATAGCTAAATAAATAAAAATTAATAGTTTGCGATGAAATCGAAATGACCAGTTTTAAAACTAAAAAATGTAGCAGAACAAATAAATTGTGCTAAATATGAATTGCACTTATTTTGTTCATATTACAAAATTGCTAAGATAATATGCAATTCTCAACTGATTTTTCCAAGTTGGTGCAAAGCGCCAACGAAACACTTAACAAGCAACTAACAACAGTTTTCAAGCAACTAATAACACTTCAGATTCCATCGAATTTTTCTCATGTTCTTATTTTTATATATATCATAGAACCTTACAACACTGTACCAATAAAAGACGAACCACATAACGCGTCAGCTTCACCACCAGTAAGCCCAATTGACATGGAAACCCAAGAGAAAATAAAACTAGAACGAAAACGTCAACGAAATCGCGTAGCCGCATCAAAATGTCGCAAAAGGAAACTTGAACGTATTTCTAAATTAGAAGAGAAGGTGAAAATATTAAAGGGAGAAAACACAGATCTGGGATCAATTTTGAAAAATCTTAAAGAACATGTTGCTCAACTAAAGCAGCAGGTAATAGAACATATAGAGTCGGGATGCAGCATAAATGGGAGTACTCTATTACAAACGAAGTAAATAACATTATTTTTGTATATATGTATGTATATAAATAAACAATTTATTATTAGATATGTCAATATGTATATATCGAATCTTAAGCACTAAAATATCGTAACCATTTGGTCAAAGCTTCAATGAGATGCATAATTTTATTAAAGCGATTTTATTAACACAGGGTGGCGCACGCTGCACGATTATTAAAAATATATTTAAATGTCGTGGGCACCAAAAAAGAAAAAAAACATTTTAAAATCAGAAAGAAACAATCTTAAAATAGAACTAAACAAAGTATATCAATATATATAGATATACTTTGGAACTAAGTACTATGTTTATTTTAAAAATATTCATTCTTATTTTTAAAATTTAAATTATTTTTAAACATGCATATACATACATATATATTAATAATATAAAAAAAACATTATTGTTTTTATATTTCATGTTTAAAAAAGCAGCATTTTAAAAACTGAAGGGCAATGCTTGTGTTTTAAGACTGTTCTCTTTTTTTATTCATATTAACATATTTTCCGTAAAGTTCCGGAATCCCTATGGTATTGGGTTTTATTTAGAAGATGATTCATGGCTTGTTAACAAAACCTGTTTACCTTTCAAATATATTTAAAGAAAAATATCAGCAACAGCGCTACATTGAAGCAAGTATAGTTAAAAAATATCTCGGTAATATTAACATTTCAATGTTCTTCGGTCGGTTAATGATCGAGATATGTATGCTGTTCATTGAAGTTAGATCTGTGTTATAGAACGTATTTATTGTTTTCATCAGACTTACATACGTCACAACAGTCGTAAGTATGGCACTTCTAGAGATTTAAAAGGATCTACTAAATTTATAAGTGTGTTTGCCTGAACTTTCAAACCGTTGTCTTTTCGATGTACATATGTAGCCAACTTTCACCACCGGTCGAATGAAACTACAGAAAATTATCTACATCGGATGTCAAACTTTCTGCGACTTGGATAATACGGAATTTCAAATAATAAGAGGAACATATTTAATGGAAAAAGTCTCGAAGTCGTTTAGATTTCGATATATGGACCATGTTTGTATATTCACTATATATATATATATATATATATATATATATATATATATATATTTGTTATCATTTACATGTTTTTGAAAAAACCGTTCTGGATATGTAACATTTTAATAATTTATTTTTAAAAAAACATGGAATACAGTTGACCCTAAAAGCCATCCCTGAAACTTCCTGCTAATTTTAACCTCTAAAAATGCTTTTATTTTAATTTTCAAACTGCTATGACACTGGAATGGATCAACAGATTCCCCCGTGATAGGTGGTGATTGATGTAGTTCTTCGAGTCCTATAAAAGAATCGAGGAAACAAATTAATCACATCCATACATAATTTCGAAATTTTTTTAAATTCTATTTTCGTTCACGATGTTTTACGAAAGCGTGAACGGATTTTGATTCTGTTAGTGGAGCTCGACGTGATTTTTTTAAAGTCAACAGCTGGTTATTTGTTTACTTCTATTTTGTTACTTCAGTCATTGACTGAAGAATTATTTGGCCAGTCTTGAGACTATTTCGCCATCACCAATTCGCACGATATGTCGTGCCACAAAAACTAATTCTATTAATGCACAGACGCCAACGGGTGTGTCGGCGATGTTATTAACCGTATTCTCTTTTCCGTTACTGTGTCTGACTACACGACCTATGCCTTCACATAGGAAGTAGCAACGTAGTTAACCACGGAAAATTCCTCAGAAGAACTGTAAATCTATACAGCTATCTGAGTCGTTGAAATTAACTAATGCGAGTGAGACGCAAAACTCTCGAAAGAAAGTAAACGATCAGTGGTCTGGTTGCACTTAAAATTTAATTGCCAACGAGGCTTGATGTTGACTGACTCAGAGCTGCTTTGCGAATGCAACAACTGGTTAGTTGTTAAAATCGATCAACAAAAAAAAAACTTAAAAAACATTTTTATTAACTTTTTGGGTATTTCCCGAAATCTACCGGTCCGAAATCTGAGTTTGTTGGAACGTCGCCAGCTTCATTCGAATACTGTTTGATCAGATATATAATTTCAGCCTTTTTTTAATCCTAAAAAACCTAATTAAAAAAAATTATTTTCTGTTTTTTTTTTGATATTTTTCAAAATCTACCTCTCTGAACCGGTTCCAATTCAATTTAAGTTTGAAAGAACACTTTCTAAAAGTTTAGCTGAGTCACATACTTACACACAAACACAAGTGCATACAGCCATAACGGTACTCTCAGGAATAATCAGGAAAGTTTCTTAGGAACTCCAAACATGGAGACCTGCTGAAAGCCCAATTCTTCAAAGCGGTATAAAACTAGTAACTTCCCAATTTTTTTTTTAAATTTTTTTAACGGGAAGTTGAAAAATGTCCGAGAAGCAATGTGCCATTGCAAAAGGGTACTAGTGATTTATGTCTGTGCTAATGATCGCTCAAAAGTTATAGCAGTTTGAAAATTAAACGTTTTTTAGTGTCAACCGTATCAAATATATTTTATTTCTCTTCTTCTTTTCTGAAAGTTTTACATATTGGAAATTAATAGACAGACAGGTGCGTTTGTTACTTGATCTTTGTGTGTACATTGTGAAAAGTAAGAAAGAAACGAATGAATGTCCCGTGGAGCGCTTCGTGTACTACACACTGCAACTTCCCATACAAGAAATTAATGGAAACTAACACCTACAAAACTTATTAACTAACACACGTATATAGAAAATTATTGCTAACGATATTTACGACAGTACTGAAGTCAATTCTGACAGTATTTTCATCACTTCTTAAGGCAGCTCTGACGATATTTACATCATTCAATGCTGTGAGTTACCAGTTCAGAATTTTTTTTTTACTAGTTCACGAACGTCATAAAAAAGAGAAACAAAATCACACGCACACGAATGTTTACATAATTATTTTCATATGGCCCTTAATAAAGATGTCTACCCATCAACAATCTATCAGAGCCGACGGTGTAAGATGAGTATTATGTGACTACCTCAACTGGACATTTTTCGTTTCTTTTTCTTATTTTTCGCAATATACTCACATGCATCAAGTAAACTAACTCGTCTGTATGTTTATTAATTTCTCGGTCTTTTAAGAGAATGGGAAAATGGTCTGCCTTTCAATTTTCCGTTGTTAAAAGGGGACTTTGTTCGGCTTGACCTTTTTCCATCTGACAAAGTGTACTATGCAAAGAGCATATGAGTGTAAAATCCTCGGGATGATTCCTTCATATGTATAGAGAATTGTTTTGTACTTATGTTAACCTTTTACTTCGTCGGCTAATATTTGCTAAAGGGGTCACGAAGGAGGACTTTACTTTTAGTACATGTTAGTGTCCATCCAGCGGCCAGTACTATGCCTTTGCCACTGAAGCAAGGCGACAACAACTAAAGCAACAATGCACTAATTCTGATCAGGATTCGAAAAAAAATTATTATTGACCGCGGAATCGAATTGGGATAATGGTATATATATATATATATATATATATATATATATATATATATATATATATATATATATATATATATACATATCTATTTATATACATATACAAATATATATAAATATTTGCAGCCAAACCTGTATGAAAATTTGTGCTATTGACCTATTGTAAATGAAGATCTTTTTATAAATTGGGTCTTGATAATAAGTTTACTTAAATCAGTTCCAAACTATACCTTACACATTCCTTATATATCCCGTACTGCTATATACTATCCCCGGTATTCATAACATTTAAAATTAGTTCAAAATGTATTTTAATCAAATATTTTCATACCAAATTTTCTTAAAACAGATTTTAAATACGTTTTATTTTTTTATGAATATCAGGGTGTATATATATATATATATATATATATATATATATATATGGTAGTTATGGGTGACGAGTAATCAGATCAACCCGTTATTACTGAGTACCCAGAACCAAAATAGTCAATATTTTTACAACCCAAGTGATTGTGATTGAGTAACTGACAAGCATAGGATTGAGTAAATATTGACCCGTTTTAGAGAACGTCAAAATACGTCAAAAATATTTTGCTGATATACATACATATAAAAAACGGCTACACTCTTGGCCGGGATATCGCCGGTTTTTTATTGATAGTAAATAATTAATTTTTACCTATTCTGGAATTATATTTTTTACTTTTAGAATATTTTAAATGGGTATAAAAGTGTGTTAAATGCTCAGACAATTTATTGTATTGCTTACCAGACATAAAAAAATGCATTAGTGGTGGTGTAATGAAGTGCGATCTGGCAATACTTAATACAATTTTAATCATTTAAACAAATTTATAAATTTTGCAGAAGATATAACTTATTAAAAAATGTATAAACTAATGCATGATGTACATATAGACAAATATGAAAGTGAAATAAATACCAATATATTAAATTGTGAAGAAAATGTGTCTCCTTTTGTATAAAATTTTTTGTATATCTTTTCTCTACACTGTTCTTTTGTTTTGATGAATATGGAAGCTTATGTATAGTAGATGTACGGATTTGTGTGTATGTATTTATATTCATAAAGTAAACTATATGCTGATTTTGGAAAGTAAAGTTTTGCGAGTAAATTTTGTAAAAAATATGTTAAAACATTGGTTACTGTGAAAATTTTAAACTAGTGATAGAAAATTTAGTGAAATTACAGTGAGTGCACAAGTTAACAAAGAGCCAGAGTACAATTGGCTATGGAATGGAATATAAGAAGGTAAAAAGTTAATTTGTAGCATGTAAGTATACTTAACTATAGTTAATGCACATCTATATGTATACATACATATACTATCTATGTATACAATTATATTGAGAACAGAACATTTTTGATAAAAGTAAACAGGACCCCACTGAAAAAAAAAATCTTTATTTTATTGTTGAAGAAATGTACGTCAGTTACGCCCTCTTGTTTCATATACATATTTTAACAAACATTAATTTTCTACCCGAAAACAAGAAACTATGTCGTTTATTGATTTTTTAAAGTATTTTTTTTAATTACAGACAAAACTTTTAATAATTTATGAAAAAAGTAAATAAATTTCATGTCCTTTTTGAAAACTTCAAATTAAGTATTATGCAAAAGCCTGTCAAATACTTAACCATTTAAAGGAAAAATTTTTGGTGTCTTTATTGTATTATATGAAGTTATAAACTAGCCACAGTTGCACATCTAGTTTTGTTCTAATATTTATTAAATATCTATGCTCATACATAAACGATAAAGCGCTTCATACCCTGATGTTACGCTTAGATATATTCAATCAGTGTAATATTAGCATATTACACTGATTGGTGGATGCCAGTTACCACAACCTTTCCCAAGACATGGAAAAATTGACATGCAAAAAAATAAATAAACAGAATATGTGTGATAATAGGATTATGTATATTAAGAATTATTAGCAGACTGAAACAAAATAATATTCTTAAAACATGAACTTAACGTTTTAATTTAAAAAATGCCGCAAAATAGTTTATATTTATAAACGTTTCTGTACAAAAAGTTTAAAATAAGCAGTTTAGAAGCATAAAATACGTTTTTATAAATTACGCCTTTAAAATTTAATAACCAATTATTCTGAAAAAGAATTGTTTCATAACAACACTTCGACCATTTGACACTCATAGTGGAACAATCTAAAAAATTACAAATCAAAGGAGTAGAAATGAAATACACTTCAATAAATTTTATGGCACTAGATGAAGGACCTTTGATTGAGTGATATATACGATAGCTATATACCTATGTATGTAGGTGTATATGAATTTAACGATGAATATACTTGGTAAATTTTTCAGTTTATGATAATTTTTGAAATTGATCTTCATTATTTCGCCTTTAATTCTCTATAATACTTCTTTTTGTTAACACTCATTTCCTAAAATTTAAGACGCTTATGTTTCAACATCACATAGTTGATAATTTAAAATAAGAACAAATTAAATGACATTTGTAATGGAGGTAAGGACTTCATTCCTAGAGAAAAAATATCTAAAGGAGCATCAATAATGCCCAGTAGCTTCCGAATAAATCGATCACTTACATATATCAACTATGAGTGATGTAAGGATTGTAATGGCATGAGGCTGCTTGGTCCTTCCCTTACAATTACATTGATATCCAGTCTTCTAACTATGCCTGTACAACACAAGTCAACGACAACGCGATACAAATACATTTCAATTGAGTTAAAAACGCAGTTTATAAACAAAATATTTCTTAAGAATTAGCCTTTAAAATTTAGATTGTTTTATGTATGTACAGGCCGATAGACACATACCGCTAAAGTTTATACAAATGAATACTAGGCACATATTGCTGACAACTACCGCCGATAAGCACTTCGCATACGTGTGAGGTTTGTGGATTTGCGATGTACACATTAATCTTAATTTATATATATTTCATACAATTTCTAAATTAACAAATTTCCAACAAAAGTTTTCAATTATGGAAGGAAATTCGTGGAGAACGTTTTTGCTTGTCAAAGAGCGCATTATTTAATCTTGGATTCTTCGTACTGCAGAAACTGTTACACGAGCTGATCCCGCTTTGGGATTGTACAACACATTGAAAGATGCTTGTATAAGAGTTATCTAGAGAATCTTTCATAATGCGTGTCGAGTATTGTACCAGACTCATGTAGCGATTATCCAACAAGTCGTGAAATGGCCAGTCGCACACTTTCCATATGATTATACAATATTAAAACAAATCTTGTGTTTTAGTTTTTAAAATGTTTTAAAAATATGATATATTAAATTAAGAATGTTTGTTATATTATATCACATTGTTATCTTTATATCAAAGCATTTTTTAAAGTAAAATATTCGCTTTTATTTCAAATGTTATCTTTCTTCGTCTTAAAAACAATAATAATTAATTTTGTTTTGAAATTAGATTTAATGCTAAAAATAAAAATGATTTTTTTTTAAGAAATGCATATAAACATATTTGGCAACAGAGTAAACAAAGCATTAATATTTAATAAACATAAAACAGACTTAGTTCTATAGGGCGTTCATATAGTCGAGTTTTTGTGTAGTCGGTTAATCGCTCTATTATTTAACCGAGATTTTGAGTTAATCGATTAATGAACGGTTAATTTTGTTATTGATCGGTTAAACGATTAATAAAGTTTTTTTTTATAAGTAAATTAATTTCAAAAAATAAAAATAAATAATTATTTGGAGTCTATTAGTAAAAAAATTAGAATAGCAATGATTGCTGAACTAAAACGAGCAACCAAAAAATAAAATTCATAAATACATATGTAATACATACAACATTTTATCAGTTAAATAGATAATTTAAGGAGGTTTTATAAAATATTCTTTTAGAAAAATATTTTGGCTTAAATGTTTAGGATTTAAGAGAAACCCCTACTTTGGTTTTGTACAGCTTGTCTTGGAAAAAGTTCTTTCTGTTATCCGAGATGTTGGGGGAATCGAAAGCAACCCATAATACGCAATATATGATTTCTAAACATTTAAAATCTTCCATTATACCATTAGAAACCAGTTTTAACTTTTTAAACTACTATCCAGAGTTTCTAATTTTGTCAGGTCAACATGTGACTCATCCTGGCAAATCTCAGCACCGAATATTCTGCAAAAAAATGTATTTCTCAATTCTTTATGTTTTTGTATTGCACTTTAAGAATGTATTTCTGGAAGTAAATATATTTGGGTGGAAGTATAAAATAAGTGTATTTAAATATAAAATAAGTGTATTTAAAACTTGCGTCTGTCATTAGATATAATTCTTAAATTCTCCAAATATTCGGATGACTTCTTCAATCCCGAAAGAGTTTTTACGAAACCCTTTTATATTCACGCCCAAGAGCTTTAAAGTTTTAGTTAATTTTTCTAAAACTTGCTTATCCTAATTAAAATCAGTTTGAACGTAACCCACACATTTATATATACGAAAGAAAATGTCCCTTCTTGCATCTTTATTTGAGCTATTAAAATGAAAAATTTCTTTGTTTGTATGACAAAATATTTTCAAAGAACATACCGCACTGCTTTCTCTAAAGAGGGTCAACTAGAAATTTTCCAATTTTCACTTTTTGCCAGAAATCAATATGCAGTGGTCATATCTATCCACTGTAAAAATCTTACATCAATACCTGTATTCTTCCGCCAAAAAAATATACAATTGTATACCTCTTTCTCGTATAAAGTAGTATAAAGAATTTTCAGTGTTTTGCCTCTACTGAAAATTTGTAAATTTTGAGTTGACGCTCTTTAGAGGAAACAGTGCGATATGGGTATACCTTTTGTATGTGAGTTGAAAAAGTAATTAAAAACGCAAAAAAGTATTTTATTATATGTTACTACAAATAATTAAACATTTTGTTACATCAGTTAATTGGCTGAAATTACCCGGTTTAATCGTTAATCGAAAATAGCCAAGTTTATATGCTGTTTTGATTTTGTGATATCTTTAAAATATTAAAAACCACGGAAATGTTTATGGAGTAAACAAAGTGCATTTGATTTTGTAAAGAGTTATAAATTAAGATTTAACATTTTCTATGCTCTTTTTTCGATTGTTCCCTTCCAGGGAAATTTCATTGTAATTTTGTCAACCAACAATTCGAAAATAAACTTTTTTGCAGGTTTTTCGGTACAGGGGGCAAATTACGGCATTCGATATCGGTCGAAATTTGTATTTAAATTGTATGGAAATTTCGTTCGTTATCGAATGCGATAATTTGGCCCCTGAGCTTTTCAATTATGAGTCAGATAATGTCCTTATAACAGAAAAAACTCTCGATAGTAGCACATGTAATCTTTTAACAGAATTAACCCAAAAAATTATGCTTGGTTTTCACTATGTTTTCACTATGTCATTTTTGTTGTCAAATTGTCCAAATTGTTGGCAATTGTATGAAAACGGGTTGTCATATGGCGTCATCTATGTTTGCATAACTGACTGCAAGCATAGATGACGCCATATGATAATCCGTTTTCATACAATTGCCAACAATTTGGAGAATTTGACAACAAAAATGACATAGTGAAAACCAAGCATAGAAGTGTTAAAAATAAAAAAGATCAAGAGAGAGAAAGTAATTCGAAAAAAGAACTGACAAACTAAATACATATTGTGTATTATGGACTTACGATTTCATCAACATCTACGAAAAATCAAAGAACTTTTCCCAGTTCCAATTTTATAAAAAGTAAAGAAAGTGCCATTTAGATTATTTTTCTAAAAGATGATTTTATACTATACACATACTGCCGATGAACACTACGCGTACATATACATACATATGTGAATCTATGATTTCACCACACAATCGTCAATTAAAACTTTCATTTCCAAATTTTTTTTTTGTTTTAATTTTTTACAATAATTTTGCTGAAAATATTTTAAAAATATCTTTTTTATTATCCTTGTGTCTCATTTTTTTTAACCTTTTTTTTGTTAATAGTAAATAGATTTGTTTAAGCTTTAAAAAAAAAAAAAATTAGACACAAGAATTATATTATAACAGAGAGCCCGTTGTGAAAAATAAGTAGGATGAATTACGGATACTTAAAAAGAAAGCCATACGCTAGATTTTGGATTCATAAATATGAAGCAGTAAGGAATAAAATAATTAGAACAAAAGCAGCAATAACATTTTATACATTTTTAGAGTTATGCTAGAGTTAATGTCGACGCCGTTGACGGCGTTCCAACGCCGAAAAAGTTGAAATAGATTGAACTTTTACGGCATTGCAACGCGTTGAGATTAACTGCTCTCATACAATTTCATACGATTCAATTTTTTTTTTGACATTTGACGCCGTCGACGACGTCGACATTAATGCTAGAGTTAATGTCGAAATATCGAACAATTATTATTAATATAAAATAACCTAAAAGCTTAAACAAATCTATTTTTTTTTTATCTTGGACCAGCACTCAGGGGATGACCCCTATATATGCAATGCATTGCGCCGGAACTGAAAACGAGGGGATAGTATTGAGGGGACAGATTAGGAAAGATGACAAGATAGACACAGTTGTTTTTGTAGCTATTTCAACCGTTTACTTCGCCGGCTAATTTTTGCTACAGGGCCGACGAAGGTGGGTGCTGTTACTCTGCTTTTAGTACATGATAGTGTCAATCGCTGCCAATTATGTTCAGTGACCAGTGACTATGCCTTCATCAGTGGAACAGGCTGGCAACAACTAACACAACCACGCACTAATGCTGATCAGAAGAATTCAACACAATATTTCATGACTCAGCGCGGGCTCGAACTCACGACCCTCCGCTTCATAGTCTCGTGTTCTACTACTTCAGCCAACAGCACCCACTAATTTACTATTTTTTATTATCTATTTACTTATTTTAAATATCAAATTGAAATTTTCAAAAATCATGAAAAAATTAAATTTATTTGTTGATGGTTATGTATTTCATTGGTGCTTTACCAAATCATCTGTAGACTTCAACCATAGTTTTGAAAATCTCTTAACTTACAAATTATTTTGAAAAATCACATCAGAGTAATTATAATTTATATTCGATATGAATCTGTTTAATTTTTCAACTAATTTTAATTTGCAACTTATTGATATTCGCATCAAACGGCAGAAAATTTATGTGTCGCAGAAAAATGCAGCTGCCGAACTGAAAACTCTGAAAGAAACGGTGAAATACGGTGGTATCAGCTTGAGGGTTTCTGTTGCGATGTCGGCGTGAGGGTTAGGAAACCTATATTAAAAGAAGAAAAGTGTTAAAGAAGTGCAATGGAGTAAAGTTTTTGTAAATAAAAAAACCCAGAGTTAGTATAATAAAAATTAAAAAAATTCAATAATTAATTATGTAAATATATAAATAAACGAGATTGATTTTTTTTATCAACTTTCCTGTTGGGGAACAAGAACGGGCGGAGGTTTCTATGTGGAGAACTTCAATGTAAGATCTTCATTCCGGCTCCAGGACGGTTGTACTGTCTTGCAAGCCAAAATCTCTGCTATTACTCGGGCAGCGAGGTGGCTAAGGTACTATAGGATATCGAATGATATCTTCATTGTTACCGATAGCAAGGCAGCCATCTCTGCCATTAGTGGTGTGTACAGTACATCAAAAACTTTGGTCGAATGCCGACTGTCTATCAACGAGATAGCGAGACATTCGAGGGTGACACTGGTTTGGGTGCCGGGGCATTCTGGATGTCCAGGCAACCATACTACGGATGAGATTGCCAGACAAGGGACTGAATTGAACAGTTCAATGATCAGTCACTTCACTGGCATTCCATTAGCGCGATGCAAGTTTCTGATTCAAAGCGAATTATACAAACTAGCTCAACTTAGGTGGGAAAGAGTGGCTAACTGTCTCGTGGCAAGAGCCACGTGGCCCCATTACGACTTGCGCAAAACACGCGACCTTCTCAAGTTTGACAAGGCGCGCATGCGTCAACTGGTGACTGTTCTGACAGGACACTGTAGCTTTGGGACTCATGCGAGGAGGATGGGTCTAATATACACTGACTATTGCAGAAGTTGCAATGACGAAGAGGAGGAAGAAACTGTCCTCCGTCTTCTGTGTCAGTGTCCTGCCCTTGCTAATGTAAGGGCAGCGGCGCTGGGCTCCCGATTCCTGTCAGACTTAGACAGCCTGGCAAATATGGAGCTTTCAGGGGTATCATCCTTCCTCAGGGGTATAGGATGGTTTGAAACGGCGGAGGACATCCCTTAGGAGGTCCTCTCCTTAAGGGCATCACAAAGGGACCGAATTGACGGACCCAAGTGGATTGTCCCGCCAGGGACAACGGCCCTCTAACCTAACCTAACCTTCCTGGCAAGACCGTTTTTGACAGTTCAGTTGTTTTCGTGTAACATGTTACTCTTAAACATGTTCAGTTTGGTCTAAAATTTAACCATAAAACCGATTTACAAAACGACAATGCATACAGATTATTGACTTTTATTAGCAAAAGTCATGCTCGGTTAAGAAGTTGCATCGTGCTCTGGTTGAATGAATACTCATTTCTGGTTGAATGGGTACGTACATAAGCTAGAAGCATTTCAGGCAATGCCAACGCATCCCGAAAAATCTCCGTGCGACAATTATAATATTTTTTTTCTTTGCCCAAAATGAAAGAGCTGAACTTGACTAACATTTGGTTTTAATAAGACATGCCACACAGGAAGCGAAACAATGGCCCGGTTGGGAGGCGATTTAGGTGAACGTCTAGATCGTGCGATTAAACACCTTTAACTTAACGTAATTCTCAGATGGTTTTCGGAAGTATGTATATGCGTGAGATAAGACGTTTTTAACTTTTCAAAACTGTGGTTAAAGTCTACTGACGATTTGGTAAAGCACCAATGAAATGCATATAGACATTGCTTAACCACCAACAAATAAATTTCGTTAATATATATATATATATATATATATATATATATATATATATATATATATATATCTTTTTTTTTAATAGTTCTGTTGGAATTATTGAAAAACTTCATTAGCAAAAGTTTAATGATTTTTTGCGTGCTGTAGTATTTTGATATTAGGGTGGTAAGATCTAGTGGGTAAATACAAGAACGGTATATTTGAGGCAAATGACTGTTAATGCAAAACCTCAAGACAAAAACATCGACATATCACTTTTTGAGTTCCGTCTATAAATCTAGAAGATATCATGAAAAATTTATTTTGGCGACCCCAAATCTACTTTCGGCAAAAAATAAATTATTTTTTTTTTCGAAATCACCTTGCAACAATGCCTTATACTCGGTGGTGTACAGTGAACTTTTTTTCGAGACACTCTAATGTACATACTATATTTTATTTTCAAAACAAAAATAATAATAAATAAAATAAATTGTAATTTATATGAGACTAGCAGGCCCGCCTGGCGTTGGTCGGCGAGTTAATTGGGTGGAAATTGGTTTAATTGCATTTATACCTTTTGGTAATATATGGTTACTTTGTTGTTAAATAATATTTTTTGCTTTAAAGAAAAAGGCATATATCTTAATTATAAAAATATTTGAAATGAAAATCTACTATAAAATCAATGCTTAAGATCCGACTGCTCAAGTGTATATATAGAAAGTCATATATCATCACAGAAAATCCAAAACGAAAATAAATACAAAATCGATTTTTTTTAATTTTTTCAGGTCGATTCAGAATAAATCTCCCTGTTAGATTTTTTTGGAGTTACTATAACTATACTTTAGTCTCAGTTTCATTCTCAATAATCCTTTTAATTTGATGCCCATATCGTGTGGTGTATAAAAAGTAGTCGTATGACCATTTTGGGGCGTGTCTCAAAATGTGTTTCTAGATATTTCATTACATTTTGTGTTCCCACTTCCAAAACTTCTTAAATTTGGTACCCATGTCATGGGAGTGGTGCGCCCTTTTGTTTGTAAGAGGTTTTATTATATTTTATTCCTCTTTCTCAAAAATCCCTTTCATTTTATTCCCATATCACGGGGATGGAAAAAAAGAAGTGCTCCGCTATTTTGAAGCGTCCACCATATTGTTTTTGAAATAATTTTATTATGTTTTATATTTCCTTTACAAAAATCGCTGTCATTTGATACCCATATCATGGGGGTGGATAAAAAGGAATGGCCCACATCTTAAGGGCATCCGCCATTTTGGTATCCTATGTCCATCTCCTGACTCTAAGCTAAATTGCCACCAATTTGCAACCAAATCGGTTAAGTCGTTCTTGAGTTATAAATAGTGTAACTAACACGACTTTCTTTTATATATATATATATAGATATTCTCTCAGTTTATTTAATTTATGTTTAATAAAATAAATATTTGTTTGAACTTTTTACTGTTTTCAATATATTCATTTACACGCTTCACTGTCCAAAATCGTTTAATTTATTATTATAGGCTATATATTTTTCAAATCCCATTCAACTGTTTGGCGTACGGGCAATCGTTACATATTTATATACTGACTCATGTGTATATGTAATGATAATCCGGTATAGGGTTGCCATCCGTCCTCTTTTCCTCGGACACGGTCCTCTTTTTTAGATCGTTGGGGTCCGTCCTCCTACTTTTTTAACAAGTGTCTGGGGTTGTCCTGCTTTTTGCTGCTTTTACATTTTCAAAATATCAAAACTGCTAAATTTTCGCTCATGAGTAGCCAAGTTAAAATTTTTAAAAACAAAACGCCCAAAATAATTTACAAAAAACACAGATTTCGTACGAAACAATTTTCGTTCGAAATTGTGAAACAGCCAGTAAAAATCACTATTTTGAACAAAATAAGGGGCTATATGTGATGCGTTAGGGACTGCGTTGGCATCACTGTATGAATTGTCAAGCACTTTATGAATATTTGCAAAAATATGATAGACATGTATTGAAATGAATATAAATTTTTTAAATAAAAATAAGAAATTTTGTATATTTAATTGAGTTTTTTAATTTTTTTATTTGACTCAATATAAGAGTCCTCTTTTTTGAGTCAAATGTCCTCCTTTTTTTTAGGTCGTTGTCCTTTTTTTCTAAAATGGGAAATGGCAACCCTAATCCGTTATTATCTATTACCTTTGCACTAGTTTTGTGCAAGTTAAAATTTTTGTGCTTTATTTACTCGAAATAAATTTTGATTAACTTAAACATATCAATAATATTCCTCATGCAAAACTCTTTTGATTTTTTTCAGGTGGAGACAGGCACTAGGAGAGATGAAACCTGGCAAAAAAATAATTTTTTAAAGGATAGAAGCGAAAAATGCAATATATTCAAAACTGCAGATGCAAAAATTCTGTCAATAATAGAACGCACAAATACTGTAAATGTTGAATCCCGAAGAGAATTAAGAATTAATAGAGAAGGTATAAACAATTTTTATTTTATTTAATGATTTTAGCTTAATATCTAATGTATAATTACACTTACTAAGTATTCACTGCTGAATTAGATTATCACAAAATTTGGTTTTTCAGTGTGGCCTGCAAAAATGTGGTATTCAGAAGTAATTTAGCTTAAGTTAGAAATTGTATCACACATATTTCACAGTTGCTATAGCACTAAATCGATGGATTTCGTTCAGTGGAGATAATCTACTGAATTTTGTGACAGAATATAATGACATACATAAGTATTGCCAGATTCGAAGTAACCTGTGGTTCAAATTTAATCCGATAGATGACCCCTTCCCATACATATTAAGTTGTGCGATTCGGCTTTTCTGCTATCATTGAGAGTTCCTTGTGTTTTTTTTTTTAAATTCCCCCTAAGAATTTTTTTTTTGTAATTCTTTATTTAAAATCTGTTCATTTAAGGACAATAAGTAAATTTGATTAAATAATATTAACGTAATATGTTAAACTCCGCTGAGGATAACATAATTAAACAGAAATATTAAGAGATAACTAATATGTACATTTAATATAATGAATTAAAACATGAAAATTAATTTCTAAAAGGAAGGTCCGAAATATGGTATCTCTTAAGTTTGGTAATTTCATTGGTATCATCAAGAAGATCAATAGCAAGTGGGTTGATATGTTGACTTAATATTTCTAAATAGGTTTCACTACATCTTCTTCTATATCAGTCTTTAAACTGAAATTAATTTAAAAAATAAATAAATAACATACAAATTTAAATATGCATATAAATATAAAAATGCATGGAATTTTCTCCCACTGATATATCAGTCGTAATGGTAAATATATCGTGACCTTTTGAAATAAACGGACAACTCTGCTCTGACGTGGGGAGTCTATCCACGGGAGATTTTACTATCCTCTTGTGAAAAAATGCAATTTAAGATAAAATAAGATGCGAAAAGCAGCGCAAATTTTCTAAAAATTTGCTATTATTCCTTTTAATTTATGTACAGATTGTTATCGATTTTTTTTTTAGAAATAACATGAAAAACATTGTAACTTCTTAGTAGACTTTATTTTTTTTATTTTTATTTATTTATTTGTTTATTTCATTTAATCGAGCCGATAGGGCCATATATGATTAATAAAGTTGGATACAAAAATAACGAAAGGTATGATAATATTTTGTATACACAAACATTTATATACATACATATCTATTATTATATATGGATATATCTACGAGTAATATTAAAACTCATTAGAAGAAAAATAAAATTACGTAGAAATTCACATTTCTACATTTCTACAAGTTGGACATTAACATGGTACAGGAGGAAAATAAAAAATCTTGCATAATTAGTTCAAAAAACATCATACAGCTTGCGTTTGAAACTGGCAAAAGGAAGGTCAAGTCTTCGTAGTTCAGTAGGTTAATCATTAAAGAGCCTACATGCTGTCACTACAAAAGATTTGTCATATACTCGTACAGAGTCAAGAATGATAAAGTAAAGATTACGCCTTGCGCATGATTTACCGTTTGATGACGTATTTGTTCCTTCGAAGAGATTGCCAAATGTTTATTATATGCAAAACTAATACTTTCTCGTACAAAATTAATATTTTATGCTATATCTGGCAACTCTTCACACAATTTACTCAGAGAGATTTCCAATTTACTTAGAGAGTTTTCCAACAAGCAAACTAAATCGGATTTATGAAAGTGCAAGTTTTGTGTTATATTTTATAATAAATTGTGCTATATTTTAAAATGAATATATTAAAATAATTATTAAATAACTTAAAGTGTAAAAAACTTATTAAAACGTTGATTTTTAAAGCTCATAAACTGTAAACAAAAAACCGATATTAAAGAGAAAAGAGAACAAAAAGAGCAATCATGAAATGTGCAGTGGGCAATTGCAAACAAAGCAACAGCAAAAAAAATATAAAAAAACAATTGTGTTAAAATCAGGGACCGTAACTGTTATGACTTTTATCAAAAAAATCAAGAAATAAGAGTTATTTTTGATTTTTATATGTTTAGATAGAAAATAAGAGTTATTTTTGATATATATTATTTTAAATGAAAAATAAAAGTTATTATTGATTTTTATATTTTTAAATTAAAAATAAAAGTTATATTTGATTTTTATATTTTTAAATGAAAAATGAAAGTTATTTTTGATTTTTATGTTTTTAAATGAAAAATGAAAGTTATTTTCGATTTTTATATTTTTATATCAATAATAAAAGTTATTTTTGATTTTTATATTTTTAAATGAAAAATGAAAGTTATTTTTGATTTTTATATTTTTATATCAATAATAAAAATCAATTCAAAATTCGTGACATAGGTAATATGTTTGTGTTTCCATGGCTTCGAAAATTAGCTTTAATTGTTCATTCTGTACCTGCCACTCAAGTCAGTGTAGAAAGGTCATTTTCAGCACTCAGATTAATATGGGGAGATTTGAGATATAATTTATCTGAGGAACATTCAAAATCAATTATGATGGTAAAATTCAACACCTGAAAACGACCTCTTAACACTGACGTGGCAGCCAAAACTTATAAGCTATTTCTATGCATTCATGTTTTTATAGCTGATAATGGATAAGTCACATAATATATTATATTCATATAGAAATTTGAATGAAGCAGCATATTATAATACATACGGCATCAACAAATAAATAAGAATTTTGAATTGATTTTTATTATTGATATAAAAATATAAAAATCAAAAATAACTTCTATTTTTCATTTAAAAATATAAAAATCAAAAATAACTTTTATTTTTCATTTAAAAAAATAAAAATCAAAAATAGCTCTTATTTTTCATTTAAAAAAAATAAAAATCAAAAATAACTCTTATTTTTCATTTAAAAAAATAAATATCAAAAATAACTCTTACTTTTAATTGTTAAAATAAAAATCAAAAATTTAAAAATCATGCAATCATGCATCGTTTTCTACGATGTTCATTTATGTATGATTTATTTCTTCAAAAATTGAAAAATAACTCCTATTTCCGGTGTCTGGTTAAAATGTAATATTGTTATCAAAATTTTTTTTTCAAAACGCTGTGTCATTTTTCAGTTTTCCAAGAGATGAAGCTCAAAGGAAGTTATAGCTGATATTTTGCTAGCAAAAAAATTTGTTTTGATTGGGGAAAAAAGAAAAATAATTAGCACTTGGGTTCAATATTTATATAAAATAACTATAAATTAACAATTTCAAATAAAAAAAGTGGAAAATAGAATAATTTTTTGAAAATGTTTATCATCAAACAAATTTAATTTGAAAAATCGCAATTTGCCCCACTGTCCAGTTTTTATAATAACATAATAGTTCTCCAGTTTATTAGCCAATCAGAACACATGTAGAGTGACGTCAGAGTTCCATAATGCGCAGAAAAGTATTTTTATTTCAGCTTGTTGGCGTAATCTTTATTTTATCATTCTTGTACAGAGTTACGTATATGAGGAATGATTAGTTGAGGATTACGAATTGACCTCGAAAACTGAAGCATGGATTTGAATCAGATCTTATAATATTATAAAGAGTGGGAAGAGTTCTCATTTTAACGAAATCGTTGAAAGAAGACTTTAAAAATAGATTGACATATTCTGAAATATGTACCGATATACGAAGACCGTAGACATACCTAACTATACGATTAAAAATTAGCCTTACGCGTCGAAGATTATCTGAAGTGCATCCACTGTAGGCATCCAGACAGTATTAGATATGTGTCATAAGTAAAGACCATGCCAAATATGATTTTGCTTTCCTGGGTAAATTTGAGTTGAAACCATAAAACGTTCTGAGGATACCATTAACTTTAGAAACGATATTGGAAATATGGTTATTAAACGATAAATCTCTATCAAGAGTTAATCCTAGACAATTTAATTTATCTACGAGCGGTACATTAACACCATTAAATTTAATATTAATAGATGAGAAATCATAATTATTATTAAGCCCAAGAGTAAGCGCTTTTGTCTTAGATGGATTAAAATCCAGTTTGTTTTTAATTTCCCAATTATAAGTCAAAGACAGGACATGATTAATAGTGACCTCATGACAATCCAAGAAGGTGATATCTCCATCAAAAAGAAGATTGATATCATCGCCTTGTGTGTATTTCGATCAGCGGGGCAATGAGAACTTGTCCAACACATGCTCTGGGTGCCATCTTGCACATCCCCCTCTGCACATTATAGTGAAGGAGGAGGCCCGCAGGAGCGCACTACGGCTGCCTGGCATCTCCAATTTGAAACCTGGAGATCTGGTTGGCCACATGAGCTTACTAGGGCATCTCCTGAATGACCCATACATTAGGGTGAATGATCAAATACAACGAACACTAGTTTTGAACAGAAACTTTGATGTTATCATTCCTGAAAGGAGTCAATGGCTTAACCACACTTCATGGCACGAAGATGCTGACCAGGTTTGGTTCACTGACGGATCCAAACAGGAAAATGGGGATACTGGGGCCGGGATATTTGGCCCTAACTTTCAAAGGGCAATCTCCATGGGTAAATACCCTGCGATCTTCCAAGCGGAGGTCTATGCCATATTCATATGTGCTAGGGAATGCTTGAGAAGAAGATGTAAGAATATTCGTATCTATCTGATAGCCAGGCAGCGCTCAACGCCATAACCTCGTATGAGATCAGGTCGGGGGTTGTTATGGACTGTGTTACATCGCTGATAGAACTGGGCGCTCAGAACAGGCTGACGTTATGCTGGGTGCCTGGCCATAAGGGTCACGCTGGGTGCCTGGCCATAAGGGTCACGCTGGGAACGAACGGGCTGGGCTGACTGTCTAGCGAACAGAGGAGCCCATCGTAGATTCATAGGACCGGAACACTTCTTTGGCATCTCAGGAGGATATGTCAAAGAACAGAATGACTCCTGGGCTAGAGTGGAGTTTAATCGCCACTGGAAAGCCCTTCACGGCCTAAGACAGACGTTTCATTACGTTATCTCGGAACAAATCCCAAAAATTAATTTTGATGGACAAGAATGACCTCAGATTATTAACGGGTTGGTTCACCGGACACTGTGGTCTCAGACGACACCAGTTTACCATGGGCAATTCTGAGACCAAAGCATGTAGACTCTGCGAAGCAGAGGAGGAGACACCGGAACACGTTCTCTGCGACTGTCCGGCAGCGGCGTCGTGCAGGAGGAGGTTCCTCGGAGGCAGTTTCATGACTCCAGGGGAGGTGTACGATATCTCACCGGGTAGAGTAATTGGCTTTATTCGCAGCCTCAATCTACATCAGTGAACACTTGGGCCGCACAAAAGATCCTTTGGGTCGCGGTGCTTATGGCCTCATGCAATAATAATAATAATCAGCAAAAAGAAACGTTTTACAATGTGTCGAGCCAATAAAGCTAGCGAAGTCATTCATGTATAATAGGAAAAGCAGAGGGCCAAGAATTGATCCCTGAGGTACACCACTAGAGCAATTCAATAAAGTATTACTTTTATCATCCACACAAACGAATTGTTTCTTATTGGATAAATATGAATATAAAAACTTACATGACGCGGAAGAGATTTTGAAATCCGACGAAAGTTTTTTTAGCTAAAACATTATAATTTACTGTGTCAAACGCCTTGCTTAGGTCGAGCGATATTAAGGTGGAGATTCTTCTTTTTTCATTGAAGTTCTGACGTATGCATTCTGTTAAGTTAAGAAGAAGGGATGATGTGCTACCACCAGGTCGAAAACCAAATTGACTTCTACTGAGTGAGGAATGATTAGTTAAATAATCCATTATCTGACCCTTTATATAAAAATTCATATTTAAAAATTCAAAAATTTAATTATGCATATTGAGGTCTGACTGCCATCCCTAAATACGGGCGGCAAGCGTTTTTTAGCTGTCAAAAGTTTTCATGTCCATACATTTTGTATGGAGCATACCGAAATAACGCGGCGGCAACGCTTTGACAGAGCGTTTTCTAATGAAGTTAGTTGCAAAAGAAGAGAATTGTAACCAGAGCAAAAGAGCAAAGATTTACAAAAGTGAAATAAATAATAAAAGAAAAAATTTGTGCACTTCGTATTAGAAAATGGAGATAAGAAAATATTTGCAATATGATTATATACATAAATATGTATGCACGTTTGTAATTTGTACAAAATTTAAATAACAAAATCACAAATGTCATCCGTCCAGCTGTTAAAATAATCAGGGTTGTTTAATTTGTTTGTCTGGTAGCCCTGTTTTTATTGTTTTTTGACACAACGTTGCCGCTTTTGTTTGGGTATGGCATTTCAGCGTTAAAGCTCAGCGGAAAAAAAACGTTCCGCTTTCCGCCCGTATTTAGGTATGGGTGTAAGGATTTCAAGATATAGTCAAAAAAATGACCTGGCGTTAAGTTACAAAAAACGGAAGTGCCATTTGGCTTTGATAACTTAATTGTTTAACTCTGCGAATTGGGCAAGTCTTTTTAATCAAAACTTTTTTGGTAGAATTTGGACTAATATACATTTATTTTCTAAGTTGTCAAATGAAAAAAATTTTTTTCCTTTTCTTCTTTTAGGAAAAAAAGATCTGGCGTTACGTTACTAAAATTTCCACTTGATATTTATTTTGTTAAAAAATACGAAAAAGACGTAAATATTAGAAAATTATATAAAAACAACAAAATACTAAATATATTTTTATATATTCACTTTGTCATTCCGTTTGTAACGCATCGAAATATCCAGCTCAGACCCCATAAAGTATATATATTCTTGATCAGTGATGAAATCTAAGACGAACTGAGCATGTCCGTCCGTCCGTCTGTGGAAATCACTATTCTGTCCAAACGAAGAGAGCTAGACTCTTGAAATTTGGTATAAATATATTTTAAAGCTTAGAGCAGGTTAAGTTCGGAGATGGGCTAAATCGGGCAAGAGGGAAAAAAGTTCCCCTAAGAAGAACTAAACCAACCCAGAAAAACCAACATAATTTTTAAAGTTTTTTGGTTATTTTGTTAAGCAAATTATATATTTTTATGTCATATACGGTCCAACGCCTTAAACTTGGAGCCATAAAATAAAAAAAATTATTTCTGGACCTCGCCCACTTTAGTGGGCGTTATTATATGCAAAAATAGCATAAACATTTAACAAATTGTTTTACTTAAGCCTACATTCCTTAAAAATAACATTTTTAAGCTTTAATGACGAAGCTGAGACGAATCCTGGTACTACTCTGCCCTACCCTCTCTTCTCCCTTCACCCCCTAATTGACCGTACCAAAAAAAAATAATAATAAAATTTTAATTTTTATACAAGTATCCCAAGCATTTATTTTTAGAGTTTTATGACTGACGATTTATTTTATGATTAAATATTTTTGTAGCAACAGCTTTGCAATAAGATTATTATTATGAAATTGCTTTTAGGAATGTTAATTATAAAGAGAAAATGCTCTCGAAGTTAAGAAACACTTACAAAAACGAGAACTTCAAACTTGTAGCTCAGTATTTCACCATCCCAACAAAAGAATGCTTTGGAGCTCCTAAATTTAATTTATTTTAAAAGTTTCTTTGTTATAATACATTAGGAAAAAATCTGTTTGTTAACTTTTAATTTTTCAATAAAGGTGGACTTTTTCCTGGAAATGCCCATATGTGATCAATTAGTGTTTATTAGACTCAAAGAACTACATCAATCACCGCTTATCACGTGGGAATCGATGGATCCATTCAAAATTATAGCAGTTTGAAAATTAATATAATATAATTTTTTTGCGTTTAAAATTAGCGGAACGTTGCAGGGATGTCCTTTAGGATCAACCGTTTTCCATATTTCTTTCAAAAGCTTTCACATGAATTTGAAAATAGTGGTAAAAAGCCTACAACATTTTAAATTCTTAACCGATTTTGGAGAAACCAACTGTTGGGAAAATTTTTAAGAGCTTTCGATTAAAAGAACACATAAAATTTAGAGAAACGTATGAAATTTTTATTTGAGTCGATAGAAATATCTACAGAATTCAATGTTTAAAGATGATTTCATGGTGACCGCGGGCGGCTACGCCTCAAATTGTTCACAAGCTGGGACCAATTTTTTGCATACTCTCTGATATATATCGGCCGGTATTTCACGAATAATTTTTTCAATATTGGCTTAAAGTGTGTCAACCCTTAAAGCCATACCTAAATACGGGCGGAAAGCGGAACGTTTTTTTCCGCTGAGCTATAACGCTGAAATGCCATACCTAAACAAAAGCGGCAACGTTGTGTCAAAAAACAATAAAAACAGGGTTATCACACAAACAAATTAAACAACCCTGATTATTTTAACAGCTGGACGCACGGTTGCCACTGAGTAAAAAAAATTTCTACCAAAATTTTCCGAAAATGTTACCAAAAAGTTACCAAAAAATTTTTTTTTATAAAAACAAAAATTTCTATTTTTATTATAATAAACAACAACTTTTATTAATAAAAAACATAACATAAAACGTTTTAATTCATTTTAGAACATAAATAAATATTTCAATTTATTATACCTACGAAGTCCGTATTTAATTTAAATAAATTATTTAATATTGCAGTCATTTAAAATAATCTTATGCTGACCAAACATAATGACATTTGCATATTACGCCGGTGAACAATTTGGCGCACATTCACACAGTTGTTTTTAATGATTTTTTTTCTCAGTGTTGAGTAATGCGGAAAAATGATAAAAGAAAAGCAATAATTTGATAGTTTGTCAAGCCTTAAAAACAAAGTTACCAAGTTACCAACCCTAAAAAAAAATTACCAATTTTGGTAGAATGTTACCAACTATGGCAACTGTGTCTAAACACACATGACTTCCACTTTCGTTTGATGTTTGTACTAGAGCGAAAGATAAGCAATGACACAGTTGTTTTAGTAAACTTCTTATTTGTTTAGAACAGTGTTACCATCGGCTTAAATTTGTTTAAGGCAGTAAGCGGCGGAACACAATTTACACGTAGGCGATTTGCACGTTAACAAGTAAGAACAGCAGAACAGAAATTAAAAAAATTAAATTCAAAAAGTTACCAAAATCAAAATGAAGTTACCAAGTTACCAAAGCAAAAAAAAGTTACCAGTTTTGGTAGAAAATTACCAAAGTGGCAACCGTGGCTGGACGGACGACATTTGTGATTTTGTTATTGAAATTTTGTACAAATTACAAACGTGCATACATATTTATGTATATAATCATATTGCAAATATTTTCTCACCACCATTTTCTAATACGAAGTGCACAAATTTTTTCTTTTATTATTTATTTCACTTTTGTAAATTTTTGCTTTTTTTCTCTGGTTACAATTGTTTTCTTTTGCAACTAACTTCATTAGAAAACGCTCTGTCAAAATCGGATTTTCCAATAGCAAAGCGTTGCCGCCGCGTTATTTCGGTATGCTCCATACAAAATGTATGGACATGAGAACTTTTGACAATTAAAAAACGCTTGCCGCCCGTAGTTAGGTATGGCTGTTATGGACTTGTCCCTACATACATGAGTCTTAAAATAGCCCCACAAAAATAGTATAAATCACACGATCTAAGCGACCATTTGACCGGCATTAAACATGAAATAAACTGTTCACCGAGTGCCTAAGTGTAATCCTGTTCGGATTTGGGATAGCTTATGCCCCTCTCTTCAACCTAACCTAACCTAACCTAACTGTTCACCGAACTCGCCTCCCCATTGGGACATTGTTTGTCGTGCTGTGTGGCATGTGGCACCGTCTTATGGCGATTTCTTTTCTGGAAAATATTTAACGTTTTGTCACTTTTTATTCTAAAAAAACACAATTAGGCACAATTTCAAAGTAAAGTACATTTTCATAAGTGATTCTAGATCAATTTCCAATAAATGCACTATTTTCAAATGCCATAATGTTACCATTTTCCATTGAAAAGTGCAAAAAATGTAGCATTATTTTTTAGAAAAGAAATCGCCATTATTGAAACCACATGTCAGCCAAGTCCAGCTCTTCCATTTTCGGAAAAAAACTTTAATCATCGCACGGCAGCGCTCGCCATTTCCAGTAACGTTCATGTCTCCGTCGTCTTTGAAAAATAATGTTACCCTCTATAATCCACACTAAACGTATTCATTGAACCAGAAATGAGCACGATGCACTTTCTTAACTGAGCATGACTTTTGGAAACAAAATATTCAATAATCTTAAATACTCAATATAACGTCTGTCAAACAATAGTGGTTACGCTTATATCGTCAAATATTTGATAGATGTGAACGCATGCATGTAGCTTTATTCGTGTACTATATAGAATTGAAAAGTAAATAAGTAAATAATTTAAATACACATTAATTTATATACATATTTTCAGAATTAAATCTCAATGGCAGTAACAAAATTTCGAAGATATATTCCAGTGAATTAATTAAAGATGGTAATTTTGAGTATGAAGAAGAGTGGGACATTTGCGGCATACCAGAGCTTTTGAATGAGTTAGATGCAGATATAGAAAAATCCCTAAAAAACATTCAAACCTCTAAACACGATGGCATAAAAATTGCAATTAATAGCAAAAAACATATACTTAAAGCAGTGCAACCGAAACATTGCGAAGTAGAAAAAGTCCCGAAAAACATTAATTCGTTACAATATTCAAAGAACAAAATCTCGTTTGAAAAAAATACTACATCATCCACATTTACAGGATTTTCAAAAGGCGGCCATCTTATATCAAACAGCACGAATTCCAATTCCCAGTATTCAACAACATTAAATGAAGACATTACAAAAGAACTTAGACCAACGAAAAACTTAGAGCAAGGCTGCAGAATCAGCATGTCATCTCAAGCCGGAAATAATGGCAACATTAGTAGTAATATAAGTGGAACAGTTATAAATATAACTTGTGGTCAGAATAATTCTGGCTCGAATAACAATAATAAAGCAAACAATAAAATGTCAATTGACCATCAAGCAACATTAGACAAGGGCTTGAAAATGAAAATAAAACGTACAAAACCGGGCACAAAAAGCTCAGAAGCTAAGCATGAAATTGTTAAAGCTACAGAGCAGCAACAAAATGGATTAATTGGAAGCGGAAGTAGTGTTTGTGCAACCAGCCAAGAAGATATAACTTCTTTATTGTCCAACCAATCGACTTCGCCTAACTCTCAAAACTCTAATGTAACATTGGCAATAAGTAATTCTCAAGGTAATGCAAACTTAACAGGAAGCAAAAAGAATTTGGCAAGTGGCAATAATCAAAATAATATGTCATCGAATAGTGGAAACTTGTCTTTAGGCAGCACAGGCTCTGCAGCTAACAGCAATTCCCAAGGACTGCCACAAGGAACTAAACGAGGAAGTTCTGGCCACCGACGTGATAAAACAAGAGAAAAGTCCTCGCATTCCAATCGTACAGTAATTGAGAAAAATTCCGCTGCTACCACTGAGAAGGAATCGATTGAAAGACCTTTATGCCAATGCAGTACCACAGAAAGTAAAGTTACCACTTGTTCCAATAGTTCTTGTATTCGTAAGACTGAAAATAACACACTAACACAACGTTTACTAGCGAAAAATACTTGCGGTAGTTCTACGGTTGTACCCCCTGGTGTTTTTACGCCCTCCTCTGATGCGTCATCTTCTGCAGTCGTTTCAAATCTCCTAGGAGCTACTTCGACTATAAGCAAACCAGTCTGCAGCCAAATTATATCAACTGCAGTAAATGCCAACACTCCGGGGCCTCCAACTAAAGAATCTTCCAGCAATGCTGGCAACGTAAAAATTTCATCACATATTGCTGCCCAATTGGCAGCAGCTGCAGCTACAGGCAGTAGTACAAATGGATCATCTACTTCACATTCTTCATATCCAAGTACTGATTTGAAGTTGTCGTCATCGAATGTTGAATGCCAAACAACTAAAATGTCACCAACTAAAACTTCGGGTGCAGTAAATCACACCATTTCGGAGCCAGCATCCAATCAAAGGACTTTATCAGTTTCCTCTTCTATAGGAGCGGATAAATCAATAAACATTTCTACTTTGAAAGCAGAAAGTTCAGAATCTGCACCAGCAAAGCGAGTAAAGCACTCAGACAGCAATTCCACAGTATCATCCATTAGCAAGGAAATGGTTGACATATGTATAGGTACATCTGTTGGCACCATTACCGAACCAGATTGCCTAGGGCCTTGTGAACCTGGAACTTCAGTAACATTGGAAGGAATAGTTTGGCACGAAACGGAGGGCGGAGTGCTTGTTGTCAATGTTACTTGGCGCGGCAAGACCTATGTAGGAACACTACTGGATTGTACTCGACATGACTGGGCACCACCAAGGTAAGATTTGAAGCCAACAAGTAAACGGGCTATATTGCGCTGTGACGAATCTTAAATACCCACCCTTCCTATCTTTCTAAAATAGAAAATAGATTTTATTAAAAATAAAAAAGAAAAACTAAAATAAGTAACTTATTTGGTTACTTTTGTATACCAAAAAAATTTCGATTTTTCAACCCTAGAATCTAATTTATAATTTTTTTGAAATTTTTACACGAAAAAAACACATTAAAATAAAAATTAGGATCTTATTCGGTTAGTTTTACGTAACAAACAATTTCGGTTTTCCAACCCTGGAATTGAATTTTCAATACTTTTGGTTTTTTTTAATACTAATTTTATCCTTCGCGAAGTATAAAATAAGTTTGACTCACTGCAAAACTTATATGGCTACTTTTATGTACTAAAAATATTTCGATTTTCCAACCCCGGTATCAAATTTAAATTTTTTTTTGTTTTTTTGTTTTTTTGTTTTTAATACAAATTTAATTCTTGCTTAAGCGCAAAAAAGGCTTAATGCACCAAAAAACCAAACGTAGTGACTCTTTTGCTTATTTTATATGCCAAAAAAATTTCGATTTTCCAACCCTAGAATCTAATTTATAATTTTTTGAATTTTTTACACGAAAAAAAGACATTAAAATAAAAATTAGGATCTTATTCGGTTACTTTTACGTAACAAAAAATTTCGGTTTTCCAACTCTGGAATTGAATTTTCAATATTTTAAAATAAAATAGGTTTAATTCACTGCAAAACTTATATGACTACTTTTATGTACTAAAAATGTTTCGATTTTCCAACCCTGGTATTAAATTTACATTTTGGTGCTTAATGCACCAAAAAACCAAACGTAGTGACTCTTTTGATTATTTTATATGCCAAACAAATTTCGATTTTCCAACCCTAGAATCTAATTTATAATTTTTTGAATTTTTTACACGAAAAAAAGACATTAAAATAAAAATTAGGATCTTATTCGGTTAGTTTTACGTAACAAACGATTTCGGTTTTCCAACTCTGGAATTGAATTTTCAATATTTTTGGTTACTTTTAATACTAATTTAATCCTTCGCGAAGTATAAAATAAGTTTGACTCACTGCAAAACTTATATGACTACTTTTATGTACTAAAAATGTTTCGATTTTCCAACCCTGTTATCAAATTTAAATATTTTTTTAGTTTTTAATACAAATGTAATTCGCAAAAAAGGCTTAATGCACCAAAAAAACCAAACGTAGTGACTCTTTTGATTATTTTATATGCCAAAAAAATTTCGATTTTCCAACCCTAGAATCTAATTTATAATTTTTTTGAATTTTTTACACGAAAAAAAGACATTAAAATAAAAATTAGGATCTTATTCGGTTACTTTTACGTAACAAAAAATTTCGGTTTTCCAACTCTGGAATTGAATTTTCAATATTTTAAAATAAAATAGGTTTAATTCACTGCAAAACTTATATGACTACTTTTATGTACTAAAAATGTTTCGATTTTCCAACCCTGGTATTAAATTTAAATATTTTTTTAGTTTCTTAATACAAATGTAATTCGCAAAAAAGGCTTAATGCACCAAAAAACCAAAAGTAGTGACTCTTTTGATTATTTTATATGCCAAAAAAATTTCGATTTTCCAACCCTAGAATCAAATTTATAATTTTTTGAATATTTTACACGAAAAAAAGACATTAAAATAAAAATTAGGATCTTATTCGGTTAGTTTTACGTAACAAACGATTTCGGTTTTCCAACTCTGGAATTGAATTTTCAATATTTTTGGTTATTTTCAATACTAATTTAATCCTTCGCGAGATATAAAATAGGTTTAATTCACTGCAAAACTTATATGCCTACTTTTATGTACTAAAAATGTTTCGATTTTCCAACCCTGTTATCAAATTTAAATATTTTTTTGTTTTTAATACAAATTTAATTCTTGCTTAAGCGCAAAAAAGGCTTAATGCACCAAAAAACCAAAAGTAGTGATTCTTTTGATTATATTATATGCCAAAAAAAATTTCGATTTTCCAACCCTAGAATCTAATTTATAATTTTTTTGAATTTTTTACACGCAAAAAAAAAGACATTAAAATAAAAATTAGGATCTTATTCGGTTAGTTTTACGTAACAAAAAATTTCGGATTTCCAACTCTGGAATTGAATTTTCAATATTTTTGGTTATTTTCAATACTAATTTAATCCTTCGCGAAGTATAAAATAGGTTTAATTCACTGCAAAACTTATATGGCTACTTTTATGTACTAAAAATGTTTCGATTTCCAACCCTGGTATCAAATTTAAATATTTTTTTAGTTTTTTAATACAAATGTAATTCGCAAAAAAGGATTAGTGACTCTTTTGATTATTTTATATGCCGAAAAAATTTTCGTTCTCCAACACTGGAATCGAATATCTAATTTTGTTGGTTTTTAATTCCAATTTAATTCTTTCTAAAGTATAAAATAGGTTTAGTTCACTAAAAAAACTAAAATAGGAACGTGTATGGCTATTTTTGTATATCAAACCTATTTCGATTTTCGAACCCTGGAATAGAATTTTTAATTTTATTTATATATTACACGAATATAATTCTTCCTGAAGTAGAAAATAGGTTTAATCCAGTGAAAAAACCCAAAATTAGGAACTTATACGGCTGCTTTTATGTGTTAAAAAATTTCAATATCCGAACCCTGGAAGCGAACTTTTAATTTTTTTATTTTCTTTTTTAGCAATGCAACTGTTAATGAGGTATAAAATAGTTTTATTTACGAAAAACGTAATTTTTTTTAACCATTTTGGTCACTTTCATGTACTGCAAAATATTGCAGTTGTCCAACCCTGGAATTGACATAATTCAAAATTGATTTGAAGCGTACATATCTAAAAAGCACCGACATTTTAATAGGTCAATAAAATTTTATATGGATTGATATCTTTCCAAATTCGACAAATTTGTTTCTTCATGTATTCATTTATCCATAAATGGAGGCCCATTGCTAAATATGATTTTTCGATAAAAATTAGGGCCTGTTGGGAACTGCTCCAGAGCCCATTAATCGAACACACGACGTTGTCGATGATCATTTACTACCAATTGCTGGATCGGTTAAATTTTCTACGAGCGCATGCCATGCATGCATGTAAAATTGGCCAAGCTCTGATATGTGAAAGACCGAGATCTTGTGAGTGACGCGGAATCGACTGCATCGGTTGCTCCTGCACACTCTCACGGACAACGGCCGTGTTTTCGGCAGTTATTGTGTTTAATCGATCTTTTACTAAATCAGTGGGCTCAAATTTATCCATCACATTGCGAATAGTCCTCTTGGTAGGACCGTAAAATGGGCGAAGCGGTCGGCACGTTATCCGAACAGATCGCCCAATTTGATAAAACAATTTTATTATTCACCTCTATTGTGTTTGGCGTTTTACGCCTTCATATTCGACAAATTTTAATAGCTTAAAGACAAAAAGCTAACATTTTCTTTAATCTATTACAAAATGTCGAATCTGAAGGCGAAAAACGCCAAAGACAATAAGGGTGATTGATTTGGTAAAACTGACTGAGTAAATAACAACTCATTTGGCAAGATGGCCGTTATCAACTGCCAAAATTGAAAACTGAAATATATTTTAATCACCCTATTTCACGTGTTTGGCGTTTTCCGCTTTCAGATTCGACATTTTGTAATAGATTAAAGAAAATTTTAGGTTTTTGTCTTTAAGCTATTACAATTTGTCGAATTTGCAGGCATAAAACGCCAAACTCAATAGGGGTGAATATGTTTGAAAATTAAAACGACTCATATATTTTGCGTATTCAATATATTTTGGAAATAATTTTAATCTATTTTTTAAAAGTTTCTAAAACCTTCCTAATTTTAAACATTGTAATGTTTTTTTTAGATTTTGCGACTCGCCAACTGAAGACTTGGATGCGCGTAGCTCTAAAGGCCGCGGAAAACGGAGTCGTGCAACCATTACGCCTGATCTAAGCAATTTTACCGAAACACGAAGTTCGGTAAGTATTTTTTTCTTTTTACTTGAACGGATCAGTCTGTGGAATTATTAAAAAATCATATTTGAAAAAAAGTGATTAGTTTTTTTTTTTGAAATTTCTCGAAATTCCAAATCGGAATTCACGGGAAATCTAGGTTATAAGAAGTTATAAGCGGTTCACATACTTAGACAAACACACACATAGTGAGGCACTCTCTGGAGTAGTCATGGAAACATCGTGGTAACTGAGAACATCGAAATTTGTTAAAAATTAGATTTTTCCAAATGGGGTGAAACCGATAAATTAATGATTTTTTAAAACTTGGCATATGTTTGGGGGAAAGTAAGAAAAGTTCAAAAGATCCTTTGTCCTCCTAGAGTCTAGGCGGGGCCGTAAAACTCTTGATATCTCGCAGGTGGATTCTCTGAACCACCTGTCCTGAGCCAATTCGAATAGTGCAGCATCAAAGCGTCTCCAGCAGGATGAGAGTAGAATCCCATTCAGTTGGTCAATGTCGGGCTCCTGAAGTGCGTTTCCTCTCTTAGCCAATTCAGCCGCTTTAATGTTGTGGGTGCGAGGGCATGTGGTCCCATGGTTAGGCGTGAAAGTCCTGCAAGTCCATCAAGGGCTTTGCGGTATTCTTGGACAAGTTGGGATGTGCTATACACCCCCGTAAGGGAACTTATTGCAGCTTGACTGTCGGTAATGAATTGGACATCGCGGTCTGATATCCGATACCCGACTATCTTAATATGCTTCCAAATATACAGCACATTCCAAAAGTCAGTTGTTGCTGCTGTGGTTCACCTTCGTGTATTCTAAGCATTTTCAACAGGATCAGTCACAGATGATGAGATTGGTATTATTTTGCGTATTTATAAAATAAAAATATAGACTTAAATGTTAATTATATAATTATATTATAAGACAATAATTTATGCTTGTTTTTTTTGTTTTTATAAAGATTTATTTTTCGCACTCTCATGTGCATTCCAAGTTAAGAAATGGATCAACGAAGGGAGGCCGTGGAACTTCCCGCACAGCAAATGCGCCACCGGCTGACAAAGCGTACAGCAGCTCATCGTTTTCTGCAGGAAATACCGGTTCAACTCCAAACACTTCGCCAACAGCGCTCTTACCTCCGCGTGCAGAGAAAAGAAAATCGAAAGAAGATTCCCCACCACCTGCAAATGGTGATAACAACGAGGCTCTAAACATTGGCTCTGCAAATGCCAGTGGTACATTAATTTCTTCAACCGCAGTTGGTGGCCTAACAAATCAACCACAAAGCTTAATAAATCCTGTAACAGGACTCAACGTTCAAATTAGCACAAAGAAGCCGAAAACTTCTTCACCATGTGCAATTTCACCAGTTTTACTGGAGTGTCCCGAAAACGATTGCAGTAAAAAGTACAAGCACGTCAATGGCTTGCGTTACCATCAATCTCATGCCCATGGAAATACATCATTGCTTGATGAAGATTCCATGGCAGAAACCGATGATCACATCACACCTCAACATAGTCCTCTGTCATCAACACCGACTCCTTCTCTGACACCTAACCCTACTGATTTAATACCAAATAATCAAATAGTGATAGCTTCACAACCAACAACTTCAGAAATTTCCGAGGAATGCAACAGAAACAAAATAAATGAAGAAGATACATCTGAACAATTAGAAATTCCCGAAAAGAACTTCAATTCCGAAGCAGTCTCTTCTTTTTCCTGCGAAAACATCTTAACATCACCAATATCTAGTAGCACAGCTACGACTGCTTCCTGTACTACTGAAAGCGTATCGTCTAGCAAAATGCATCACGAACAGCAAAAGCAATTTAATGACTTGATGGAAAACAACACGATGGCAATTAACACGGTCCTTTCTCTGGAACCAAATAACCAAGCAATACTACAAACTCCAGCAGCAGGTACGTTAATTCAAAGAACAGCTTAACTTTATGAATGACCGACCGTTTCACACTATAAGGCTAGTATTAATACTTTTGAAGGAAATGCATCCTTAGATCAGGATCTCTGTTTGATAATGTTCAAAGAACAATAACTAAGCTTTACTTAAATACGGATTAGCACATTTTATAAAATTAGTTAATCTTAATCTCAATCCCAACAACTCGCCCTAAAAGTATTAATACTTATCTTCAATATCATTTATTTTGGTTATTTTTCTAAATTAATATTATCAACCAACTGCTTTATTTGTTGCTGGTTTAGAGAGTCCGTAGAAAGTCTTGTTTACTATATTTCTGCTAATCTAAATCTTTAGATTTCCGAGGCTTTGAGGAAGGGAAAAAGGAAGATATGCTAGGAATTTAGTTATAATTAAATTAATTAACTATAATTAAATTAAGTATCGAACATTTATACAAATTATAGATTTAATTTTTTTTAAATTTATTTCTTCGATATTTACATTATTTTTTTTATATTTAAATTTAGAAAAGAGAATTTATGAAATATTTTTATTTTATATTTTATGAAAAATAGTATATTATATTCTTAAATAGGTCTGTCTGCGTACTTTTCCAGTAGCAAATACTCAGTAACTTTTTTTTTGGGAGTGTAAGACCAATTTTACTCCGTCGAAATATCTCAAAAAGTACGCAGACAGCATCCAGTGAAATCTTTTTTTTTTTATTTGTATTCTATATAAGATGGCAGTGGTGCAAAACCAAAAAGCCAGGGTATCCGTCCAATATATATGTATATATGATGGCAGTGGTGCAAGACCAAAAAGCCAGGGTATCCGTCCAATTAAAAACTATCCAAAGTACACGACCTATGCCTTCACATAGGAAGTGCTTGGAAGTAGCAACGTAGTTAACCACAGAACATTCCTCAGAAGAACTGTAAATCTATACAGTTATCTGAGGCGACGAAATTAACTAGTGCGAGTGAGACGCAAAACTCTCGAAAGAGAGTTAACAATCAGTGGTCTGGTTGCACTTAAAAAATAATTGCCAACGAGGCTTGATGTTGACTGACTCAGAGCTGCTTTGCGACTGCCAGTGTAATCTTGCAAGAAAACAGCTGATCGGTTTGTAAACAATTGGAATAACAAAGCAAACGAATTTTAGCATATGTGTACGCAAATTTTGTCTCACATTTGAACGTTTCTAGCATTAAGTAATATGTTTTGTTTATTATAATTTATTATAAACGTTAAAAATCAACACAATTCTAACTACTTACCTCTGCCATTGTTAAATTTCAATTTTTATTTTTATTTCACAAAAATTATTTCATTCAAACAGTAAATAAAAACAGCTGTTCAAACTAGTTGCAAAATTTTGCAAGCAGAAATTTCTCCAGCAACATTTTGCAAGTTCTCTAACTTCCAACTGTAAAAAAATTCTCTTTTTGGCTCTCTCGCTGCAAGAGATTTGGAGTACGCAGACAACATTTTGCAAGATTTTGCACAAAATAATGCAAAATATGTGTACGCAGTCAGACCTAATGAGTGGCAAATGAAAATGTCACATGTTATTTGTAAATATGGAAATTCCTAACCTTCAAACAAATTAACATAAAAAATTTTAAATTAACAAAAAGATAACAAATATATTACTTAAGGCCCAACTATAATATGAATAAGCAATTCAGTACGGAATGTGCGTTCAGTTTGACTCTTTACTTAAACAAATGGCATTTGACGAAACTTGACGAAAAGTTTCTCTCAAGTTTCTCTTAAGTACATTATAGTTGCACACATACGTATTGTATGTAATCGCACAGTTGCTTAACTTTGCTTATTCATATTATAGTTGGGCATTTACTCTTAACAACTGCTTATAGTATTGGACGATTGACAAATTTATCACAAAATGTTTATTTATAAATTTAACTCACTGCTAACGCACTGTAAGCATTCAAATGATAATGTAAATAAATAAAAAGGATCTGCGTTTACTGTAGTACAAGACGTTATGCCACAGAATTGCCATTTGAAGTTCTAATATTTAACTACTAATCGAATACATCTCCAATAGCGTGTATTTTTTCTCGATCTCGCTTTCTCTATGAATCTTTTTCACTCGCTTGCTCCCTACTCTCGCGCCATGGCTATGTGCTTCATGCTACGTTCGCCCTTCCGCACTCTCTCTCAATTGCTTTCTCCCTCCGCTTGGACAAAAACTCTAACGTTCCTTTACCCCTATCAAGCAAAAATGCAAAAAGGTTGTGCAGTGCTCAGCGCCTGTTCAAAGACTGAAATTGTACATTTACTGTACGGCTCTCAATTAACAAAAAAACTTTCCTTGTGTTAAGATAATGTCAGCTGTAAAGAAACAGCAAGGCACACACACAAGCACTAATATAAAAGCACAACAATAACCAAACAGACTTGAAAACACAAATGCAAAAACAAAAAGACTCGTTTTTACACGAACTCTACACTGTAGTCTACAGGCACACAAACACAAAACAGATTGAAAAGCAAAAACAAAATAAAAACGTCCCACATTTTACGTAAAAATTTTATCATAATGTGTGTTTTATCACTTCAATAAACTCATTTGTTACATTTTTTAAAAGCCTGGAAGCCAACTGAGCTTTTTTATGCTTCTCAATTAGTTAATATATATATATATATATATATATATATATATATATATATATATATATATATATTGCCTGCAAAAAAAGAATATAAGTGTGTTGTTTGTGGAATGTGTTGGAGTTGTATTTGGAGAAAGAAAATATATCGAAGAAGAGGGTTCCTTTCTAGTACACGATTGTGTCAATCGCTGCTTTTTGGTGACCTTCATCATATAAACATTCCCAAAAATTCATACAATCTCGCACAAATTACAATTATTCGATCTCACTCTCATGACTGAGTTCTGAATCGAACCTTCGACCTGTGGCTTCATAGTCAGCGCATTAACTATTTCATGCACAAAAGTGGAGATTTTAAAATATTTAAAAATATTAATTATAAAAGATAAAAATATTAACGATGTAAAATAAAGAAACTTAAAACCAATCCACACCATAAATTAACGAGATACTAGAACGAGTTGAAGAATAGGCAGATTTTTACAAAATCTACATGCTACACTGTAAATGTGCTTGGCCGCTATTAATCGCTGCGTCTGAAATACTTTCTTGTTACACTAAAACTTTTTCGATTCAATTTCAGGTAAATCAGGAGTATTGCGTTTCGGGCAGGAAGAACCGAAAAGTAAGAATAGTTCGTGCTTATTATCAACAAAAACACCGAATGAAAGTTCAATTCAAATGGAATCTCATGAAGCCGATTCGCCTAAAAAATGTACAGTCGGCTACCAAGCCTTGAATAATGTTGCATTTGCTGCAGGATCTTTGGAAAAATCACATCTACACCAAAGTCAACATAACATTATAACAAATAAAACTTCACCAGAAATTTCGCTTGTAGCCAAGTCTAAAAGGGAACGAAAATCTCCATCTGTTAACGATTTTGACGCTGTTAAGGTAAATTCTTGTAATATGTCATCGCGCGAAGATGTCCAAAGTCCAGCTTATAGCGATATATCGGATGACTCGACCCATGTTATTGAGTCAGATCATATAGAAAAAGTAGATGTATCAAAAAACTCCGAGGTAGCTAAAAAACCTCCAGATATAAGCTTAGCAGCCTCAACAACTTGTCCTTCGAGTCATACCAACATATCTTCAACGTTAAGTAATTACGGAGTATATCAATTTTATCAGCAGCAGCAATATATGGTACAGCCTGCTGCTGAACAACAGCCACCGACGAAAAATATAGGGTCAGCAAATATTTCTCCTTCGTTAACACAACAACAAACTGTTTTAGAATTCGGCTCCAAAAAGGATCCTCCATTAGATCTAATATCAAAAGCAAATTCAAATCAACCTCATTCCAATCAACTTTGCCAAGAAATTAATAAAGAGTCTATGCGTAATATATGTGTTACTGGAAGTCAAAGCAATACAGATTTACCGAACGTACCGTCAGCAGGATCTGGTTCCTTAAATTCCACTACTACTTCTTCTAAACCTACATCACATTTTTATGCATTTAAGTAAGTATTCAATAATATATTTTACGATCACTTTTAGTGATCTTTACTTTTTACAGTTATCGCACAAACTTCTAATTAAAATTTTATAAATAAAAACTGTTGTCACATTCAACTGACTCACCTAAAAGGTGGTGATAAACAGAAATACACACGAGTACTGATAATGGAAGTGTAAGGGCTTCTGAAAACATCACTTAGCATTTTATTATTTTGGAGAATCTTAATTTTCACAACTGGTAAAACTTTTGTATGAATTGACGGATTTCCAAGTTATTACAGGTGATTGATGCAGTTTTTCAAGTTCTATAGAAGAAACGAGAACACTAGTTGATCATATATATATAATTTAAGATTTAAAAAGAATCTTTTACGATTTCTCAGGACCGCTTGAACCAATTTTGGTCCTTTTAGGGGCGATTGACATGGTCTTTCAAACTAAACAAGAGCTGATTAGTTTGTAGAATTGATAGGTAAAATATATGAAAGATAATTTTTTTAACCGTTTTGAAATTTTTCCAAATATAACGCGTCGAATCGGTTCCAATTCGCAGTGCATCTAAAATTGGCAGAAAACTCTGTGAGATATCTGGTGAAACCCCAATATCTGGTGAAAACCCAATAATATTGAATTTTCTTAGCGGGAATTAAAAAAAAAATCAATGAGTGTTCGAACTCACGGGCGATGTGTTAACACCTTTTTGTTACACGGTACCTGTTCGATTTCTAAATATAAAGTATTTAATGAATAAGAATAGTTTATTGAATTTAATTTTACTTTGTATAATTTACTAGCAGGCCCGCCCGGCATTGCTCGGTGAGTTAATTGGGTGGAAATTAGTTTAATAGCGTTTATACCTTTTGGTAATATATGGTTACTTTGCTGTTAAATAATATTTTTTGCTTTAAAGAAAAAGGCATATATCTTAATTATAAAAATATTTAAAATGAAAATTTACTATAAAATCAATGCTTAAGATCCGACCGCTCAAGTATATATATAGAAAGTCATATATCGTCACAGAATATGAGAAACGAAAAAAAATACAAAATAGATTTTTTTAGTTTTTTCAGATCGATAAAGTCAGAATAAATCTCTGTTAGATTTTTTTTGGAGTTACTATACTTTAGTTTCAGTTTCCTTCTCAATAATCCTTTTAATTTGATACCCATATCGTGTGGTGTATAAAAAGTAGTCGTATGACCATTTTGGGGCGTGTCTCAAAAAGTGTTTCTAGATATTTCATTATATTTTGTGTTCCCACTTCCAAAACTTCTTGAATTTGGTACCCATGTCATGGGAGTGGTACGCTCTTTTGTTTGTAAGAGGTCTTATTATATTTTATGTTTCATTCTCAAAAATCCCTTTCATTTTATACCCATATAACGTGATTGGAAAAGAGTAGTGCTCCGCTATTTTGAAGCGTCCACCATATTGTTTTTGAAATAATTTTATTATGTTTTATATTTCCTTTTCAATCCCTCTCATTTGATACCCATATCATCGGGGTAGATAAAAAGGGATGGCCCACATCTATGGGGTATCCGCCATTTTGTTATCCTATGTCCATCTCCTGACTCTAAGCTAAATTCCCACCAATTTGCAACCAAATCGGTTAAGTCGTTCTTGAGTTATAAATAGTGTAACTAACACGACTTTCTTTTATATATATAGATTAATGTTATGTTTTCAACACAGTTAAAATTGGTCTTTGATAGCTAAAATATGAAACATAAACTTTTGATTGTATCCTATCGATATAACGTGAGAAAACAGCGTCAATTGTAGTTCCTTGGATAGTAGTTGGGGACTCTAACGAAGTATTCATGGTAAGCTTGAATTTATCGTAGAGGAATTCGATAAGAGGTAGTGCTTCTACGGTTGAAAAATTCGTATTAAAGTCACCACCCATTATTATTGGCATTGAAAAATAGTCCTCTTCTAGTTCGCCTGAACCATTTTCGGTGTAGGGCAGAAGTGAAAAATGAATAAATTTTATTATATTCTGGACAGACTGGTTGAGCAAGAAGCTGTGCCTGCTCTCTCTTTTTCCTCCGATATTCTGCCATATATTTTCTTTTAATACCGACGCACTAAGTAGATGCACTCAAAATGAAAAAAATACTTAATACTTTTTATTTATTTTGTATTAAACCCACAAAAAACAAAGAGAATGCAAAGCAACAGACAACTGTACATACATACATTGTTATGTTTGTACATAAGCTACATACGTTGCTGTCTTGCTATCTCATTTTTATATATGTACGTATAACCACGTCACTATTCTCTTTGCTATGCATAAGACAAAACCGAAGATCAACATAAAACACTTTTTTAATATTACTCCAAATTAATACTCCGAATTAAATCACTTAAATCTCCGCTCGCCGATATCGGATCGCCTTAATTTTTGGCCTAAACTCTTCGTCGAAAGCCGCACTAGCGTTTTAATCCAAAAATTAATAAAATCGGCTATGAATTTCCGGAGAAAATCGCGATGGAAAATTATATGAAAATCGACCAATAATCACTTTCAATACCGACTGCCAAGCAACAACAACAAACAAACAAACTCTTACACTTGCGTATGTATTGAAACTGATAGTTTACTGCTCTAGAGGCGCGCGTATAGATGTTAACACATCAAAAAATACAATTCCTGGATCGAACAACTGAAACTTTTTTTGGTACATAAAAGTAACCAACGGAAACAATTAAAGTAACTAAATAAAACTAAGTTTGTGAAATAAATTAGTATTGATAATTAGAATGTTCAAATAGTTAATTGCAGAGTTGCAATGAATGGGTATACATATGTATACGTATAGGTAAAGGGTACGTGTATAAGATTAAATTTTGTCAGCTGATGTTAATAAAAAATTTCACCTCTGATAACTGTATAGATTTACAGTTCTTCTGAGGAATTTTCGGTGGTTAACTACGTTGCTACTTCTTATATGAAGTCATAATTCGGGTACAGTCAGTCACAGTAACGGATAAAGTACGGGTTAACAATATCGTCGGCATATGGTCTCAGTCACCTGTCCGCATCTGTGCACCGATACTTTGCAAATTTACTTTACAAAGTATTTTTATACAAATACAAATTGGTTAGAATAATTTAGATTTAACTGCGCTAACCCAAAATAATAATTTCAATCTAAGACGATACAGTTCGATGATAAATCGTAAAATTATTAATTTATCTTAAACACCGTACTAATGAATTTCATTTTTAATTTCAGTTATATGCCGTCTACTTATCCTTTCAATGTCGACCACAATTTCGCTTCAGCTGGTTCGATCGCGACTTCAGAGGATAATACAAAGCCCAATAGGATGTCAGGAATGACCAGTCCTAGTGACAAATCGCAACAGCATCATAATCCAGTTTTATACAAAGAGGGTCGTCCAAAAGAGGAAACAGACATAATTAAATCTACCAATTCCCAGGTATACATACATACATATGAAACCTTTTTTGAGTGTATTGATATGTATCATTATTTTTCGTTGCGTTTTAGATCTCATCAAAACAATTATTGAAATCTGATTCGATAACAAAACCCGAATGTATTAAACAGGAATCGCAATGTAGTACTTTATCACAAATTCCTCAACACATGCAGATACAGAGTAAAGATCACCAAGGAATAGGCGTCTACACAAATATGTATCAGCGACATCCTTTGGCGCTACCTTCGCAACAGTTATCCCGTGAAGAAGAGCTTAGAAGGTTCGTAACACAATTGAGTTTTAGCTAAGGTTGTGAATAAAAATTCGGTTGTAAAAAATTTCTTCTGTAATTGGTTTATAGTTAAGAGCATACAAATTGTTTCTGAGAGTTTGTTGTTGTTTGTGTTCTGAAGTAGTAGAACACGAGACTATGAAGCGAAGGGTCGTGAGTTCGAGCCCGCGCTGAGTCATGAAATATTGTGTTGAATTCTTCTGATCAGCATTAGTGCGTGGTTGTGTTAGTTGTTGCCAGCCTGTTTCAATGATGAAGGCATAGTCACTGATCACTGAACATAATTGGCAGCGACTGACACGATCATGCACTAAAAAGCAGAGTAACAGCACCCACCTTCGTCGGCCCTGTAGCAAAAATTAGCCGCCGAAGTAAAAGGTTGAAATAGCTACAAAAACAACTGTCTATCTTCTCATCTTTCCTAATCTGTCCCCTCAACAGAGAACTTCACTTGTTGACTAAAAAACCGTTCAACAATAGCAAAGACACAAAAAACTTGTCTTTTATTTGCAAATGATCAAACTTGCCCGCACACTTTCTTTTGTTGTCCATTTTAAAGCAACCGAACATATGCCTCTTTGTTGGTTCTGATGCTATACACATCGGCTTACTCACAACAATAATCTTCTTTAAGCTAGGAATAAAAACATTAATCAAACTTGCTCAAGCTTTTATATGCGTTGTTCATTATAAGGCAATCGAACCACTTGCAGGTTGAACACTTGCTTATTTTTTATCATAGGTCGAATCAAACTTGTCAACTTGTGTACTTGTCTTTTCCACTCAACGCTCAAAATTTTGATCAACATTAAAGTACAAAAAGCAAGAAATCATTGTGTATGAATTTGTTCATTCCTATCAACAAAGGCACGCTTGTTTTTTTATTTTAATTTACAGTGGTTTATGATGTCCATTCGTGTTGTTTATGACAAAATAGAAAATTTTTTTAAGAAAATATTATTTTTATTTGCAGTTCGATATTGCAAATAATATTTATTATTATTTTTGTTTATTTTTATTTGTTCTCCTTTACAGTGGTGTTTTTTGTGTAATTTAATTTGTATTTCTTATTAAGCTAAAATTGAGAAACACAAATTTTCTGCAGCATAAGTAGCCCTCCAGTACCTATTCGTTTTCCATAATTATTTCACTTAAAATGGACCATATTATACTTTTTCCCTTACGCCGTGGCGACAAGGTGTAAACTTTCTTGAAAATTTGACTTAACAAATTTTTTTTCCCTTTTGTCATATTTGCATGTGTATTTCGACATATGTAATTCAACTAAATTTGTTCTATTAATCCGATACATGTTTAACAATAAAAAACAAACAAATAGTCAAACTTGTGCACACATTCTCATTTGTTTTAATTAAAAAAAAAAAAACAGTCCCATAAATCACCGTGCATTTGCCCATGTGTATTCCCTTTAACTTTGTTTTTCATGAACAAATTCAAATAAAGACTAAACCTGTACCTCCACTCATGTATCAGTGTTGAATTGTTTATGTTGTTTGCATTGTTCGTATATCATATTGCTCAAGTCACACAGACGGTCGGTTCAAACATGTTGTGTGAATTAATGAGAATAAGAGCGTTTGGACACGATGAATTTACTGCAAGCCCTTCTCTTGCCTGTGCGATCTTTCTCATAAAATGCTTTTGTTAATTCTACTCATAATCAGAATTTGATGTATACAGCAGAATGAAATGATTTTTAATCATCATTGAATTTTTCTTTAATCTTCAAAATGAACAAAAATTTTTGTGCTGAACAAAATCAAGAAAAATCGTGATTTTGAAGTACTCTGCCCCTCAATACTATCCCCTCGTTTTCAGTTCCGGCGCAATGCATTGCATATATGTATAGGGGTCATCCCCTGAGTGCTGGTCCAAGAAAAATAAATAAAATAAAAAATTAACCAGCTTTCAAAAAGAAACTAAAGTATGACTTGATTTAAACATGACTATTTTACTTGTTCCTCTAAGGAGAGCCAACAACTCAAAAGTTTGCAAATTTTCACTTTTTGCAAGAAAGCGGTATAGGGTGGTCATATCCTCCACCCACCTTAAAATTTTTGTGATAGATTTATTTAAAAGACTATAACTTATATTATATTTTCAATTACAATAAATGTACGAGTAGAAAATCATTGGTAAATACATGTTATTCATAACAAGTGTTTATACAAATAAAGTGCATGAGTTAATAAATATATTACATACATATATAATTTACATTCTCTTCTCAACAAAAAATCGTACGTCATTTTATCTGCTTGTTCATATTGAAGTTGGCAATAATTTTTATTAAACTATGATCAAAGTTATTTATTTATGATCTTATTAGAAAGAAAAATACAAGGAAAGTATTGAAAATACTGATATGCAACTTAGACTATTCCCAAGCGGACGCAACAAATAAACTATGGAGAATTCAATCAGTCATTGACATGATTAGGAAAGTAGTTGGCTTTCAAGTTTAAAATTTGTGGTACAGATGTATGATTTCTTCTGTCGTTTTTTATATAATATTCACGCACTCAAAACAGAAGATAAGTTTTTACTTTTGAATTTTTAATACTAAACATGTATAATTTATGAAATCTTCTTATTTGACACATTGTTGTCACAATACTACTATATATAAATGAAATTTATTTGTTGGTGGTTAAGCAATGTCTATATGCATTTCATTGGTGCTTTACCAAATCGTCAGTAGACTTTAACCACAGTTTTGAAAAGCTGAAAACCTCTTATCTTATGCATATTGAAATTAATCAGATGGTTTTCGGAAGTATATGCATAAGATAAGAGGTTTTCAGCTTTTCAAAACTGTGGTTAAAGTCTACTGACGATTTGGTAAAGCACCAATGAAATGCATATAGACATTGCTTAACCACCAACAAATAAATTTCATTTATACATGTATAATTTATTTTATTATTTATTTAGCTCGAGGTCGGTCGTTTTTTTATATAAAATTATTTCACTTTTCTTTTATTAATTCCGATGATGTTAGCAAATTGTTGACGAAATATATGCTTAAAAATGTATTTATGTTAGGCAATCGTATTGTGCGCTCTCATGAAATTTAAAAACAAATCCTACCCTTCTTTGGAACTCGGTATAATTAAGGTACATAAACCGAACAATCGGGATCTCGGGTGGGTGAAAGCTGTGCCATGACAAAGACTCAGTATGGTCTCTGCATGTCCTGCACTCATTGTCATCTGAGGCTGCAAGCCGATGCAAATGCCCTCTTAAGTTGGAGTGGCCCGTTAACACGCCACTCAGCTTCCCTACTTTCTAGAACTTTAGTTGTATTACCGCCAGTATCACTGTTCCAACATGACATGTGGGCCACCATCGCTCAATTTTGTAACCCAGTCTTCGCTGCCTTCAACGATTTTACTTTAATAAGGACTATTGTCTGTAACGTTCTGTCGTTTTTTACTAGGCGCTCTCTATATGGATTACACAATAGTGGGCCTTTACCTAAAGAAAACGAACTCTGCTGCATAATCATTCATCATGTTCTAGCAATCGAAAATACATATAAAGTTAACTCTCTCGGCCCTGATTGCTATTAGGTTGGCATCCGTAACTCGTAATACTCACATTGTCTCACCTTAGACTCCTCGTGATCGCATAAACCTCTACTTAGAAATAAATATCGAAATCCGGTTATTCTACAACGGAACCTAGGTCCGTTCTTTCCTCTATCTTCGATCCGTACAGTAGCGAAATCAAACAAGTGTTTGTTCTAGTGCTCGATAACCAGATGTGTCTACCAGAGTTCGAAATAGTGTACTTATTTTATCCTCTGTACACACAAGTTTACATCAACGACATTGAAAAACATGACATTGAAAAATGTATGCATGCCTCACTTTATACACAAATAAATCTCGAGTGTACAGGACTGTGCATCGAACCTCAAGTGTATACATTGAAGACATTGAAAACATTGAATTCACTTTATGTATGTATGCGCATTTGGGGAGATGATAACATTGTGTTTGTTTTGTAACTTCATAAAATTAATGTGTGTGTGCGCAGTAAAGGCAAACACTGAAAATATTATACATACCCACCAGTTTCATATTAAAAAAGCATATACACGAGATGTATACGAGTACACTTATAGTTATACACAAGTAGAAGGTGTACACGATGAAAGAAAGACAATGTCTATAGTGTATTCAAGGTGTACATTAAATTTTATTGTACATTTCTGAGATCTATGATGTCTACCTCAGTCGTCAGCCTTTTAGTGAAATTTACCAAAAGCAGCCGATGGCTCTGGAAAAAGCGAAAGAGATACATGGAATATTGGGAATATTAATCGTCAGGGTTGGGGAATTTCGTACTAACCAAAAAAATGTAATAACTTGAAAATATGAATGTGGGAACTTCTCATATTCAATTTTTCGTTAAAAATATTGGTTAAATAGTTGATATTCCTACTGACTAGCACCACTTGAAACAGTGGAAAAATTGAACAAAGAACGCTGATGAGATGGCGTAGCGGCCTTGAAATCAGTACTGATCCGTTCTGCTGGTTTAATGACTATGAAAAATATTCTTAATATTCCACTCTCAAAAGTAATAAATAGAATTAATCACGTTCATTTATTAAAATAAAAAAATCAATGAGTGTTCGAACTCACGGGCGATGTGTTAACACCTTTTTCTTTATTTATTTTATATTAAACCGACAAAAAACAAAGAGAATGCAAAGCAACAGACAAATGTACATACATACATTGTTATGTTTGTACATAAGCTACATACGTTGCTGTCTTGCTATCTCATTTTAATATATGTACGTATAACCACGTCACTATTCTCTTTGCTATGCATAAGACAAAACCGAAGATCAACATAAAACACTTTTTTAATATTACTCCAAATTAATACTCCGAATTAAAACACTTAAATCTCCGCTCGCCGATATTGGATCGCCTTAATTTTTGGCCTAAACTCTTCGTCGAAACCCGCACTAGCGTTTTAATCCAAAAATTAATAAAATCGGCTATGAATTTCTGGAGAAAATCGCGTGGGAAAATTATATGAAAATCGCCCAATAATCACTTTCAATACCGACTGCCAAGCAACGAACAAACAAACTCTTACACTTACACTTGCGTATGTATTGAAACTGATAGTTTACTGCCCTAGAGGCGCGCGTATAGATGTTATCACATCAAAAATAAAAATAAAATAATTTGCAGTTTCGCAGATTTGAACCTATAGCCTGTTGGAAAAATTAACATCCTGTAATACAATTTACATAAATAAAGGTTCACTATTAAAAATAGAAATTCATACATTAATTTACCAAAATGATTTCAATAAGTTTTCGAATAATAAAACTAATAATATTTAAATTTTACAGGTACTACATATTTTCCGATCAGCAACGTCGCCAAACAAGTTCTTCCCATAACCAGCAGATACAAAATACATCTGGAAATCAACAATGTAAGGACGATCCATTAACTCCACAACAGCATGCAGTACATAGTCAGCAGCAAATGAAAATGAAAGGAACTACACCTCCAAATATAAGTAAATGTGTTAACTCTGCTAATACCTCCAAGGAATCACCAAAGCACAAACAGGAAGAAGAGTTAAAGGTGATAAAACAGGAGGGTCAAAAACCAACTATGGAAACTCAAGGCCCTCCTCCGCCACCTACATCACAATATTTTTTACATCCATCATATTTAGCATCATCTCCATTTGGATTTGATCCAAGTCATCCTATGTACAGAAATGTTTTAATGCCCACTACATCCCCTTACAATACATCACCATATCACTTGCCAATTCCTCGTTATCATGCTCCTGAAGATCTTTCAAGGAATACCGGAACAAAAGCACTGGATGCTCTTCATCATGCGGCGAGTCAGTACTACACAACTCACAAAATTCATGAACTGAATGAAAGACCTTTAAAATCTCCTAATAACTCGAATTCAAGTAACGTGTCAGGTACTATTAAAATAAGTGGCTCTAGTCCTAATATTGCTACGACTCAACATTCAAGCATTGGCCATCATGCTGTGCAAAATCAGTCTTCTAGTGCTACCCAGCTACAACATAACTTATCATCGCAAACAATTGGAATTGGGAACAAACAAGATATTGCAGGTCAAAAAGTACTTGGAAGTGGTCCTGGCGCTGTGAGTAGTGCCCCCAATGAACCACAAAAACCACAAACAAGCGGTAACACTTGTGCTGCACCCAGCTGCTCCAGTGGAAATGGCAGCAACAATGGCAACAACATCAATACTGGTAACACCTCAGATTCACGAAGTCCTCCACCTCAAAGGCATGTGCACACACATCATCATACTCACGTTGGTCTCGGATATCCTATGTATCCTGCGCCTTACGGAGGTAAGCTTGACTAAGTCTTTCAGAGTTAACAATTAAAAGTTTCCCAAAAAGGGAATTTAAATAAAACAATTAAAATTAAGTGGGAGAGAAATAATCAAATAGCACAAAGAAGTTCGTTTGTATGTTTGTTAACGGTAATTTCCGGTATCACCGGATCAATTTCTAAAATTCTGTCACCAAAATATAGGATGACACGTTCCCACGGGCATAGGGATTACATATTCCCGTTCAAGACGGAATATATGTTTCCGTCGAAGGGTGTTAAGCTGCCCATAACCAGGAACGCAAAATGACTTAAAGTAAAAGTCAAAACAGTAATTAATGTGTGCATTAGGACAGTGTGAAAGGGAGAAGCTTTTTCTTATCTGAAACTATCCAACTGATTTTATTGACACTTGAAACATCGGTAAATTTATAGGGTTTCTCATTAAACGTTTCCCGTCTTTAAATTCTATGTGAGATATCATAGACATTTCTATTCCTTTGAAAGACATATAGAGTTGAATATAACATCTCAAATGTCCACCACGACTTCTCGGAAATGTCCAATTTTCCATAACTCGGGCTGAATCTGACCGAAGGCTTGGGTTGTGTTGGCTTTTTGCACCGCTATGATTTATGGTTTATTTGCATACATCAGCGACTTAAGAAAACCCCACAAAAAAGTCTAATCTCATGATTCTTTGTACCTGCATCACATTACCTCCCCGTGATATGACCATGACCTCAAATCGCTCGCAAAACCACATGGCATTGATGTACAGATCAGTCGATGTCAAAAAAAGTTGACCTGACCAATGTCGTTTTCATAATAAAATGGGCCGTTGACGCTGCCCGCCCAAAATCCACACCGAAATGACTTTTTTGGAATGCTTTGGACACTCATGAATCTAATATGGATTGGTATCGTTCCAAACTCCATTCCATTCATCCAGAAATGGACGTCATAGCTGAAGAAGATATCCAAAATTACAACTACTTTTTTATTTTTTAAAACGGAACAGCACTCAGAGGATGGCCCCTACATATACAGTGCATTGTGCCGAGACTAGAAAGTAGGGGATAGGATTGAGGAGACAGATGAGAAGACAAAGTATTTTTTGTAGCTATGAGAACCTTTTTTTATTTCCGCAGCTAATTTTTTGCTGCAAGGCCGACGAAGGAGAGTGCTGTTCCTCTGCTCTTTAGTACATGATAGTGTCAGTCGCTGCCAATTGTGTTCAGTGACCAGTGATATGCCTTCATCACTTGAACAGGCTGACAACAACTAACACAACCATGCAGTAATGCTGATCAGAAGAATTCGACACAATATTCATGACTGAGCGCAGGGTTGAACCTCCAGGACCCTCCGCTTCATAGTCTCGCGTTAACTACTTCAGCCAACAGCACACAGTGGGATTTTAGGGCAATATCTGGCTATAAGAATCTATTCAACAGATTTTGATAAAAGCTATAAACGTATACAACAAAATATTATGAAAGTTTGGAACGGTGCTTCACAACGGTCATGGGATTATATTGACCCGTTAAAGGGTTAAAATAGAATTGTGAAACGGTAAACCCCTCATATCGAGAAAATGTTAGTAATATTTTACCACAAACCTCCTGAAGCAAAAGTGTAAAGTATAGTATACCCTTCAAAAAAGAATTGGAGGCTATGTTCACTTTTGTCATTCCGTTTGTAACGCAGCGAAATATCCATCTGAGACGACCCCATAAAGTATATATATTCTTGATCAGTGATGAAATCTAAGACTATCTATCCGTCCGTGAAAATCACGATTTAGTCCAAACGAAAAGAGCCAGACTCTTGAAATTTGGTATAAATCTTAAAGGTTAGCACAGGTCAAGTTCGGAGATGGGCTAAAACGGGCAAGAGGGAAAAAAGTTCCCCTAACATAATTTTTAAAGTTTTTTTTTTGTAATTTTGTTAAGCAAATGATATATTTTTATGTCAAAGAAGGTCCAACGCGTTAAACTTAAAGCCATAAAATAAAAAAATAAAAATTAATTTTTGGGTCCCGTCCCCTTTAGTGGGCGTTACATACAAAGTGTTTTACTTAAGCCTACATTCCTTAAAAATAACATTTTTAAGCCTTAACGATGAAGCTGGGACGTACCCCGGTCAAATATAACGTTTTTACTTGTTTTAACTACGATCATGTGAAGGGGAAATTATCAAATCAATTTGGATGAATCTGGCATCTCTGTAAATAGTTTTGAAGAAAAAATTTCAATAATAATTGATATAATGAATATAAAACTACATAAATTTGTTATATTTCGTTTTTACTGAACTATAATGCGATTATTACGGACGGCTCGAAGATGGACACTGGCACTGGTTCGGGGGTGTATTCCGAGGATGTCGACCTTTCGGTATCGCTTAGGCTACCCGATACCTCGACATTTTTCCAGGCGGAGATTAATGCCATTACCGAGGCAGCATTGAGGATTAATGGGCTCGGTTTGGAGGCAAGAATTATTGACATTTGTGTAGAAAGTCTGGCGGCAATTAGGGCCCTGGACTCGGGGACAGTGAGGTCGAAATGTGTGCTGGCATGCATTCAATCTCTGCCTTGACGTCAGGATAGTTTGGGTTCCAGGGCATGAAGGCATTCAGGGGAATGAGATGGCGGACGAATGCGCTAGAGCGGGTTCGGCCTTGGATGAGGCTGCCTCACGTAGGGATGTTGACTTTCCCCCAGTTGAGCTGCTGAACAAGATTCAGAAGCGGGCAGAGAGGGAGGTGGTCAAGTATTACCACCTGTAGGGTGTCCAAAACTCTATTGCCCTCGCTTGACAGAGGTAGGACTAGGCAGCTTCTGACTTTTGGGAGGAAGTCGTTGGCGCTCCTGGTGGGGGTCTTGACGGGGCGCTGTGTAATTGGGCACATGTCGGGGCGTTTGGGCTTTCCCCACGATGGTCGCTGCAGGAGCTGTTTCGATGAGGAAGAGGAGTCAGTACAGCATTTCCTTTGTGAATGTCCGGCCCTGCAAGAGCGTAGGCTTAGACATCTAGGCTCACGTTTCCTGCGAGATCTGGACTGCCGCAGGGATGCACAGCTGGCTGCCCTGGCGGGCTTTGTGAGAAGTTCTGGGTGGTTCTCCGGAATCACTACTTCGTTTTGAAAGGATTGTGTAGGCTGTAGTCCTCTGGGCGTCACAAAGGGCCTTAATGGCCTCCGAGTGTTTTTCTCGCTTATGGCGGGCAGCCCTTATAACCTAACCTAACCTATAATGCGATTATCCTTTAGAAACATTCGTGAGTTCATAGAAATAAATAGCATTTTAATCATTTAACTATTTTTCTTGCAGCTGCTGTACTTGCCAGTCAACAGGCGGCTGCTGTAACTGTGATAAATCCCTTTCCACCTGGACCAAATAAATAAAATTCTTTGGATAATGTTACAAAAAATAAAAATGTTGGAGTTCAAAATAAGCAAAAATAAAAAATTTAATTTATATACATATATAATATACAGTCGAATTCGGATAAGCGCCCGTCGTGTAATTGAAAAAATCGCTTAAGTGAAATTATATATTCTTATCTGTTGTTTTGAATTAATTTCAAAGCACTTTCATTCGTTTAAAAGAAAATACGCTTAACTGACAAATATTTCGCTTCAAATTGCGCTAATTTATAAAAAACCAAACACCGTGTAAAAGAGAAAAATCGTTTTTTTTTCTACCGGCGATGTATTAAGTGCAACTGGTAATACAGCGCACATTTTTGCAAGTTTGTTAATTGCTAAAAAGGCTGCTCTAAATAGTTCTTTCTTATCGTGTAATTATTATTAGATTTAAAAAATATAAATGACGAAGGCATACTTACTGATAATTCATAGACATGTATAAAAAAAAGTCTGTGTCTCATAATTCATAACAAAATTTAATAAATTCGAAGAACTGAAGAAAATCTGTAGTCCCAAGTAAGAAAATTTACAATCGCATATTCGTTTTACAGAGCGATTCCATTAACCGAAACATTTTTCGCTTAACCAAACTTCTTTTAATCGAAAATCTCGCATAAGTACGGTGACCATATGTGTCAAGGCAAAGAGAAGACATTTAGAAATGTAATAAAAATGTTTAATTATTACTAAATTTATTGGATATATTATATGTATAACAGACTTAATTATATATGTATATTAAGGTTTAAAAAATAAAATATGCCCAGAAATGATACTAATATTTGATAAAAATTATAACTTTTATTAATGCTAAATTTTAGGGTTTTGAGAAAATAAAAAATTTTAATTTTGGAGTTTCAAGAGAAAAAAATTAATGATAAAAAAACGGCAATTCAATTAAAAAATGGCACTTTAATTTTTCTAAGAGGACATCGTTAAAAGAATTGTGCTCATAAAAAAAAGTACGAACCGTCACCGTATGCAGAAACAAATTTTTGTAATTTTTCGTTCTTGATTCGGCTGTATATAAATATATATACATATATATCTATATATATATATATATATATATATATATATATATATATATATATATATGTATGTATATATATATATATATATATATATATATATATATATATATATATGTATATATATATATATATATATATATATATATACATACATATGCATATATTCGCATATACATATATGTATACATACATATACTATAATTATAATAATCAATATTTGTACGTTTGATGTCTTACTGCCTGTTAATATAAAGAAAATTAATAAACGTGTTTTGCATTTGGGAATTGACATTGAAAACACGAATAAAAAAAAAGTAAATTTCTTTTTGTATTGAATGTAAAGTTTCAAACGAAATTTTTTATTGGCTTCTGAACCAACAGGCAGTTTGTATGGCTACTTTTTAATAACAGAACGTCGGTATTAAAAAAACTGTTTTTAGTTAATTTAATATACCAAAATTTCAACCGTAAGACAAAATGATTGGCGTTTATAAGTATATATTCCATTAATATTACATTTAAGAGATAAAGAGTGTCTATTATTTAACTTTTGGTTAAGTTATGCATAAATGTTAAAAAAAAAAAGAAAACATTTTAATAAAGTTATGCATAATATATATTTTTTAATATTATTTCTAATTTTATATTACGTTAATAACAAAATTGTATTTTATATTAATTTTAGTAATATGGTTTAAGTAATTAATCATGACACAAGTAGTTTTAAAATGTTTCTCTGCTGAGGAAATTTTAAAATCAAGTAAAACTTTCCTTAATTAAAATATTATTTTAAATCTACAAAATTTAGTATGTTTTTACTGAAGATCACTGCAGAATATTCCTACATATACGCGTTTAAAATGAATGGTTCTTCTTTTCGAGTTTTATATAAACAAGATGTACAGAAGATAAAAATTGGTAATGGAAATTTAACAAATTAGAATTCAGTGTTAGGCTGATTTCCCCCATTCTGCATTTCACTGGCAAAAAAATCAGGAACCAAGTACGAATCGCAAGAAATCCAAATATAAAACGATAGTTGAAAAATAGCAAATCTGTGAAATTTATATGTACTTTTTAAAATTACTCTAGTTTCTTGACCTCTTTTTAATTATTATTACACATACTCTAATATTTTTAAGCTTAAGGTCTTTTATTTTTATTCAAAATATATCAATTTTCGATATTTCGTCACTCCTTTGTGTGACTTCTTCAGAAAATTAATTATTTTATTTGATGTGAAAAAAATTCTTGTCAAGGGAGTGACGAAATATTGAAAATTTAAAATATATGTATTTTAAATAAAAATAAAGAGACCTTAAGCTTAAAAATATTAGAGTATAATAATATACGTATTTTATTTTATTTGAATTTAATTTTCACAGCACTAATTGCACAACCTGTTAGAATACAAGTAAAGTTTGTTGGGTTTTCATTTTCAAAAAAGAAATATAATAGATGGGTAGGTAGCGTGTGTTGTGTTAGACCGTTTTCACCACAGACATCGAATACGTTAACCTCTTTATAACCTCTTAACTGCGCTGTGTCTGCCATGAGGTTCTGCGCTGAAGATAACTACAAACCAGAGTTGGTATAGAACTAATAATCTCAGTCAGTCATAAATAAAATATGTATAAAATTTTACCAAAGCGCGGAGGAACTATTAAATTTCAGTGCAAAAAGATTCATAATTAAAAATATATATATTTATTACAATTCATGCTTAATTTATTTTTAATTTCAGACTTTTTTTACGCTAAACAAACAAAATTGGAATACTTGCAATAGCAAAATATTAACACGGAGCGGGACATAAAATACCCAATGAAAAAAACTTTCGATTCGCTTCGAAATGCAGAATATAGGTGAACAATTTTTTATAAATCTTGATTATAAAACAAGTAAAAATGTTTTATTCGACCGGGTCGAATCTTAAATACCCTCCAAATATTTAGTAAGTAAATTTAAAATGTTTAACTTGGTGCGACAGAGTTGCTTTATATAATATCGTACGTCAACTCCGCCCACTAAAGGGGGCAGAGTTCAAAAATAGACAATCATCCTGATTGTGTAAGGCATTGGCGTTTACGCCAAAGACAAGATTAAAGAAACACACAAGCAGTTTTCTTTAATCTACTACAAAAAACGCTTGAGGCGTAAACGCCAACGCCTTACACAATCAGGCGGAATATCATGTTTTCCTTTGGCAGGGTCGCTCTGGCAAGGTCTGTGGCGGAGACATTTCACCTTTGTCATAAAACTCTAAAAATAAATGTTTGGAATAATTATAAAAACTAAAAAAATTTTTTTTTTTAGGTCATTTAGTTGCAAAGGGGGGAGGGGGGGATAGGGCAGAGTAGTACCAGGTTAAGTCTCAGCTTCGTCATTAAAGCTTAAAAATGTTATTTTTAAGGAATGCAGGCTTAAGTAAAACAATTTGTTACATTTTTATAATATTTTTGCATACAATAACGCCCAATAAAGGGGCGGGGTCCAAAAATTATTTTTATTTATTTTATGGCTCCAAATTTAACGCGCTGGACCTTCCTTAATATGAATTGATTAACAAAATTACAAAAAACTTGAAAAATTATGTTGTTTTTTAGAGGTTGGTTTAGTTTTTCTTAGGGGAACTTTTTTCCCTCTTGCCCGATTTAGCCCATCTCCGAACTTAACCTGTGCTATCCTTCAAGAATAGAAAACTTCTTAGCTCATGTACAAACTTTCAAAAACCAATTGTGAATTAATAACAAAAAGCATAGCAGGCTTTTGAATTTTTGAAAAAAAAAATTATTTGATATGATTGCATTTTATTTCTCTACTTTTTTGGCAATTAGTTTCCAAGGGGTAAACTGTGGCATGCAGGGATAATGTTTGCGATACGCAACACGCCTGCAATTTGCAGATCATATCTGATTATCAATGATCATACTTATGCAATTAATTGTAACTATAAAAATTATGGGATAGATGGGGAAAGATTCATCAGCATGCTTTTGCTACTGTACCGACGAAGTAGGGTGTTGTAATACGGTATTATTTAGTACATGATATATTAGTTTTTCGAGATTTGCGAAACGATCGATAAACGCATATGAATGTAAAAAATTGTTTATGTGATACGAGTTTCCATATAATTTTTTATACAAATATCCTAATAAATATGTACTCGTATATTATTAAACCCTAATTCATAACAAAAAAAATGTTATACTTAAATATAACCTGCTTATTTGACAAGTTTCTATACAAAATTTGTCAAATAGGCAGTTTATAAACATAAAATATTTGCTATAAATTAAGCATTTCAGCTTTATTTAAAATAAATTATACTCAAACGCACACGGTTTTAGTCTAGAAATGTTCTGTTTTGTAAATATCAATGGTAACGCGGCCTATTAAGAGAACACATTCTCTGCTCTGAAGTTGCCTCTCTCTCTCTCCCTCTCTTTCTTTCCGTTTTAAAGGAAATGTTTGAATAAAACTATCGACACTATCGGATTTTTCAAGTTATACTTGTGACAATAATAAAAGGTTTAAGTAAAAATCATAAATCGTTTTTAAAATCGTTTATTCGACATTTTGCCTGAATTAAATTAGTGCTTTTTCTTTGTTCTGTGGTCAAGTATGTCTATATGCCTGCATTTCATTGGTTCTTACACCAAATCATCAGTAGACTTTAAGCCAATTCCAAAATAAATAAATATATATATATATATATATATATATATATATATATATATATATTCTTTCTTTATTCGAAATAAACCAAAGAATTTTAATATTATATGCTCTCATTTAAATTACATCAACAACAATTTGATTGAATTTATTTACAATTAATAATAAACAAAACCAAGAATGATAAAATAAAGATTACGCCTTGCGCATGATTTACCGTTTGATGACGTATTTGTTCCCTCGAAGAGATTGCCAAATGTTTATCATATGCAAAACTTATACTTTCTCGTACAAAATTAATATTTTATGCTATATTTGGCAACTCTTCACACAATTTACTCAGAGAGATTTCCAACAAGCAAATTAAATCGGATTTATGAAAGTGCAAGTTTTGTGTTATATTTTATAATAAATTGTGTTATATTGTAAAATAAATATATTAAAATAATTATTCAATAACTTAAAGTGTAAAAAACTTATCAAAACTTGATTTTTAAAGCTTATAAACTGTAAACAAAAAACCTAAATTAAAGAGAAAAGAGAACAAAAAGAGCAATCATGAAATGTGCAGTGGGCAATTGCAAACAAAGCAACAGCAAAAAAAAGAAAACAAGTGAGAAATAATTGTGTTAAAATGTAATATTGTTTCCAAAATTTTTTTTGTTTTCAAAAAGCTGTGTCATTTTATAGTTTTCCAAGAGATGAAGCTCAAAGGAAGTTATAGCTGATATATTGCAAGCAAAAAAATTTGTTTTGATTGGGGAAAAAAGAAAAATAATTAGCAATTGGGTTCAATATTTATATAAAATAACTATAAATTAACAATTTCAAATAAAAAAAGTGGCAAATAAAATAATTTTTTAAAATTGTTTATTATCAAACAAATTTAATTTGAAAAATCGCAATTTGCCCCACTGTCCTGTTTTTACAATAACATAATAGTTCTCCAGCTGAACTTTATTAGTCAATCAGAACACATGTTGAGTGACGTCAGAGTTCCATCATGCGCAGAAAAGTATTTTTATTTCACCTTGTTGGCGTAATCTTTATTTTATCATTCTTGGTAGTATGTACTATGTATTTGAAAAATATTTTCCTCATGAAATATTTTTTTGGTCGCGATAAATTTTTATCAGTTTAATTAAACTTTCTATTTATTATTCAATGCATAACAGCGAATCTAATCATATGCAGGTGGATGCGAAAACAAGATGAATCTAAGAGCATTATTTTCGTAATTGTGTAAATAATTACCCTAATTGTGTAAGACGTTGGCGTTTACACCAAACACGCTTTTTTTTGTACAAGATTAAAGAAACACACAAGCAGTTTTCTTTAATCCTTCTACGAAAAACGCCTGAGGCGGAATGTCACAACGAAATTTATAAGAAAAGCAAAAAAAAAACTAAAATTTTTTTTTACGAAAAAAAAAACACATTTTTGTGAAAAACAAAACCAGATTTTATATCTCTGGAGGTTTCTTAGTTTTCCATATGAATATAACTTTGGTGATGTGATTTACATAATTAAGATTTTCAGGATATTCCGCCTGATTGTGTAAGGCGTTGACGTTTACGCCTCAGTCGTATTTGTTATATTATATTAATGTTGTTTCACTTTGTTATACTTTGTATATATTTAATCTAGTTTGATATGTAATTTTCTATTTAGAAAATTAGCTTTTGAATTTAAGTTAGTTGAAGAAAAATATTTGAAACGAAGCAGACCGAATTAATATATTTGTTTTTTTCTGTAAATTGTTTTTTATTTTAAATTCCTAAATAAAGATTAATTTGAATAATAGGTTATGGGCCTTCCTTCAGAAAAATCAACGGGAATTCAACAATTTGCCGGTGGAAATTTCATAAATTGGAAATTTCGGGTTGAAAGGCATTTGGCTGCTGCAGGTTGTTTAGAAGCTGTGTCTGTGACAGCGCCTGCGACTGATAAAGAGCGAAGAGAATTTTTAAAAATGGATGCAAAGGCGCAGGATTTAATCACATCGTTTATACATGATGATTATTTGAGTTATATCCATGAAAAACAAATGGCAAAAGAAATGTGGGATGCGCTAATAAGCTGTTTTGAACGCAAGTCAAATCAAACGCAGACTTTAATAAGAAAATACCTGGCGTGTTTAAAATTTCGTGATGGTGATGATATGAATGGCCACATTTTGAAGTTTGAGTCCTTAGTTCGGGACTTAAAGGCTGCTGGGGCAAAACCAGAAAATGCGGATTTGGTTTCACAATTTTTTTTAACACTTCCAGAGTGTTATGATGCAGTTGTAACAGCAATAGAAAGTTTGCCGAATAATGAAATAAACCTTGATAACGTTAAAATTCGAGTCCTGGCTGAAGAAGCTAAGAAAAAACACAGGTCGGTTCAAGAAAAAGAAGAAATTCCGACAGCTTTTGTTTCTAAAAAGAAAAACAACAGGTTTAATGGCAAGTGTCATAATTGTGGTTGTTATGGTCATATGAAAAAGGACTGTAGAAGAAAAAATAGCTATGTAGCTGCAAAGGAAGGTGTAAGTTTTATTGCTAATAGAAAAAGTAACAAAGAGAATAATTATCAGGGGGATGAAGTGTTTTTTACTCTTGACTCTGGAGCATCAGACCATTTTGTAAAAGATAAGAATATGTTTTATTCTATAAAAGAATTAGGTGAACCACGTATTATTAAAATTGCTAATGGAGAAATGGTTGTGGCAAAACATATTGGAGAGGTGCATGTATTAAGTAATACAGGTTTTGAACTAAATCTGAAAAATGTTCTCTATAGTCCAGATTTCCAAGACAATCTTATGTCTGTTAATAAAATAGTAAATGCACAAATACAAGTCAACTTCAATGAAAACTATGCAGAGTTGGTTAAAAATCGTTTAAGAGTTGCAATGGCAAAACGAGTTGGCAACTTATTTGAACTGAAAGTAAAAATCCAACGGTCAATGTGTAATTTAACAAAATCTGAATATGGCGAATTATGGCATAAGCGGTTAGGCCATATTGGGAATCAATCTCTAAATCAATTAATTAAAAATGATATGGTTGTTGGCATACCTCCTGTTGAGCTTAAAGACTTTTGCGAAGTTTGTACTCAAAGCAAGCAACATAGAAATTCGTTTTGTGGTACAAGAACAAGAGCAAATAGAATTATTGAACATATTCACTCAGATGTTTGTGGACCAATTTCTCCAATGGCACATGATGGCTCTAAGTATATTGTATCTTTTATAGATGACTACACTCATTTAGCTTGTGTATACTTATTAAAAACAAAATCCCAAGTGCTCGAAAAATTCAAGGACTATGAGGCGCAAGTTTCAGCAAAATTTGGAGCTATAATATCAATTTTGACAACAGATAATGGGGGTGAATATAGTTCTAATGATATGATGGCATTTTGTAAAAGTAAGGGAATACAAAAGGTTGAAACGATACCATATACACCTCAACAAAATGGTGTATCCGAAAGATTTAATAGAACTCTTATTGAGAAAGTTCGTGCCATTATGATTGAAGCTAATGTACCGAAGTATCTATGGGGAGAAGCTGTTTATGCAGCCACTTACATCATTAACCGTATTCCAACAAAATCATTAAAGTACAATAATACACCAGCAGAATTATGGTTTAACGTCAAACCTAATCTCAGTAAATTGAGGATATTTGGGTGTCTTGTATACGCATGGGAGCCACAACAGAAACGAAAAAAACTTGAAGCTAAGAGTAAACCTTATGTTATGATTGGTTATAGTCACAATGGGTACAGATTGTGGGACAAAGATAATCGCAAAGTGATTTTAGCAAGGGATTGCAAATTTAATGAGTTTGTGTATCCATTCATAAAACCTGATAAAAAAGAAAAATCAATGTTAATTTTAGAAAGAAACGATCAAGAGGGGGAAGAGGAACATAATGTCGTTTCTATCGAAGATGAGTCCATCATTCAAAGAGATGTTGACAACTATAATCCAATTATTGAATCGAATGAAAACGAAGATACGGATGAAGCGCCTATTTCAATACACAATGAAGAAGCGGTCGTAGAAATTGTCGAACCAATTGTCAGAAGAAGTGAACGTATTAAGCAGAAACCGTCGAAATTTAATGATTTCTATCAAAAGTTATTTGAAGCAATTAGTACTGTTCCTATTCCAAATACGTATGCTGACATAAATAGCAATCCTGAGCGCGAAAAATGGTTATCAGCTATAAATCAAGAATTGGAATCAATGAACAAAAACAAAGTATGGTCTATTGTAGCAAAACCCCCAGATAAGAAGGTAATAAAATCAAAATGGGTGTTTACTGTTAAAACTGATGAGGTTGGAAATCCTGTACGATATAAAGCAAGACTCGTTGCAAAGGGGTTCCTTCAAAAATTCGGAACTGATTATGAAGAAACGTATTCACCAGTAGCAAAGTTAGCAACACTGAGAACAGTTTTGGCAGTTGGCGTTGCTAAAGGTTTCAACTTTTACCATCTAGATGTTAAGACTGCATTCCTTCACGGCGAACTAGAAGAAGATATTTACTTAGAGATTCCTGATGGCTTAAGAACGAAGCCTGGTATGGTCTTAAAACTTTTAAAGTCGTTGTATGGTCTAAAGCAAAGTCCAAGGTGTTGGAACAAGAAATTCAATTCATTTTTAATAAAGTTAGGCTTTAAGAGATCTTATCATGACTACTGCCTATACATTCGAAATAGCGACAAAGGGATGATATATTTGTTGTTGTACGTGGATGACATATTTTCTTGCTGGGCATAACAAAGAGGAAATTGGTTCCTTAAAACAGAATTTACTATCTACGTTTGAGATGTCCGATTGCGGATTGCTAAAATATTACCTTGGAATAAGAATAGAATATGACCAGCTAAATGGTAAAATGTTTTTGAGTCAAGAAGCGAATATTGAGAAAATACTGAGCAAATTTGGGATGCTCGACTGCAATACAATAGAAACCCCAATGGAAAAAGGTCTAAATATTCAACGTAGCTCACAAGACTGCTCTAATCTACCTTACAGAGAGTTGTTGGGAAGTCTCATGTACTTAATGTTATGTGTACGTCCAGATATTTGTTTTGCTGTTGGCTATATGGGAAGACATCAAGAGTATTATAACGAAGTTCATTTCACCGCCTTAAAAAGAATTTTAAGATACCTAAAAGGAACAAAAAATATGAAGCTGCTATTTGAGGAAAATAATACCAAAGATGTTTTGTATGGATTTGTTGACTCTGATTGGGCTTCCGATTCAGAGGACCGAAAATCTACCAGTGGCTATATCTTTTATATTTATGGTTGCCCTATTGCATGGTGTAGTAAGAAACAGACCACTGTAGCCACCTCTTCAAGCGAAGCTGAATACGTCGCTTTAAGTCTTGCAACATCGGAAGGTATTTGGCTTAAAGGTATATTGGAAGATATGGGTATTATAAAGAAAAATTATTCCATCAAAATCTACGAAGACAACATAGGATGCATTGCCATGGCGAAGAATGAAGAGTCAAAAAGAACTAAACATATTGATATAAAGCATCATTTTTTGAGAGATCACGTATTGAAAGGAAATTTAAAACTAGAGCAAGTATCAACAAAGAATCAAGTTGCTGACATCTTTACCAAAGCCTTGGATAAGAAGAGTTTTGTTTCAATTAGAAATTTATTAAAATTGTATAATTGAGAGGAGGTGTTATATTATATTAATGTTGTTTCACTTTGTTATACTTTGTATATATTTAATCTAGTTTGATATGTAATTTTCTATTTAGAAAATTAGCTTTTGAATTTAAGTTAGTTGAAGAAAAATATTTGAAACGAAGCAGACCGAATTAATATTTTTGTTTTTTTTCTGTAAATTGTTTTTTATTTTAAATTCCTAAATAAAGATTAATTTGAATAATAGTATTTCGTAGTAGATTAAAGAAAACTGCGTGTAAGTTTCTTTAATCTTGTATAAAAAACGCCTTTGACGTAAACGCCAACGCCTTACACAATCAGGCCGATTTTTTTGTATTTTGAACCCTCTAAAACATAATGGTTGAATCTGTACTGATTACCACAACAAGTAATTTTGTTTGAAACTTGATAACTTGATTATTTATTAAAGCATAGAAGTTATTTTTGTAGGGTTTTCTTTTAAACAAAATAATATAATTTCAGTTCTGTGAAGAGACGGTTTTAGCCATTGCATTTTTGAAATTGTATTAAAATGACCAGATAAGTAACAATTGCCGAAACCAGCTGCAAACATTTAAGAAAAAATTTACATAAAAATTTCGTAAAAAGTAAAATCATTGCTTAAAAAATGTTTACACTTGCCGAAGTCAAAAGCTGACGATTTACACAACACAAGCCACATGCCGAAAATTCACTGTCAAATACGAGTAATTGTTGCCAAAAGGTTTTAACCTTAAATTTGAAAAACTCAAAATATATTAATATTTAATAAAACAATTTGCCAAACCGCAATTTACCTCTTCTGCTAATATCGGATCGCGAACTGTACGTTCAATTTCACATATAATTCGTATGGTTTTAGTTGATGCCCGTGTAATGCGATGACAGGGTTCGACAACCATTAATAGGCGGCAAGAATGGAATAATATCCATAAGACATGCAGCCAAACGAATTCTTTAGCTTCTTTACTAAGCAGCTCGGTGAAAAGAAAATACGATGTAGCGACAAGATGCAGGAAACAGGAGATCAATATGAATAAAATGGCCATTCCGTAGGCGCTGGAGAACAAATACATTTTAATATTTCAATATTATTTGTATGAAAATGAAAAATAATTTCTTATGAACGACCAGTCAGTCAAGACAATTAATCTGTAATATTATTTGGTTTATTAAAACGTCTACTTGTCGCTTATAAAGTTGGCATAGCTGGCGTGTGTATAATTAATGATTTTTTAAATACCCACCTTGACACTATATCCATACATATTCCTAAACTTTCATGGCACTCGGCTAACATTTTTAGCAACATGACTTTGTTTTTAGCTTATTATTAAAGAAAGAAAAAATTAATGAATGCTTTTTAAAATTGAGTAGGTAAATAGATAACAATTTACTGGAATTTTGATACGCTTCCGAAGCTGACTTCGAGAGACTTTCTTGCAAGCTGACCTTATCAAAAGTTGTAGTTTTAACTTCAGTGATTTTAATTCTTTCTGGATTTTGTGAAGTTTTAGTGCATTTCGCTAGAAAGTAGATATTAAAAAATTATTTTTAAATTATTAAAAAAAAAATTTTCTTCACTTTTACGATTTCTTAATTTCATTACCTGGTAAATATGAATTTTTAAGCATAAAATTTACACTCTCAAAACGTCTGGCCAATCCCAGTGACGTGTTGGCAAAATTAATGTGCAAACCAGTTAAAATAAAGTACAAACTGTAGAAGGGTATATACCATTGGACATTCTAATCTGGTTAAAGAATGTAAATTAAATAAAAACACTTATAATTTGTAGGCTGACATTCTGTGGTAAATTAAAATTACAGTTTTTAAGTTCATATATGAGATTTTGTTGCACAAATGAAATATAAAAAAAGATCTCTTTCATTTCTGATTTAAAAAATAACAAGTAAAAACGTTATATTCGACCGGGACGAATCTTAAATATCCTCCAAATGTTTAGTAAGTCAATTTAAAATGTTTAATTTGGTGGGACAGAGTTCCTTTAAGACATCTCTGTACCCAATTTTAAATCTCTATTTTGAGAGAGTCATTCCGGGAAGGGCCGTGGGAGAGACGTTTCACCCCCGCAAGATTAGAGAACAGCTCAGCTTCTTATAACCTTAAGGAGTAGAAATTGTTCAATATTTACACTATTTTTGCATATAATATCGTACGTCAACGCCCACTAAAGGGGGCGGGGTCGAAAAATAGACTACATCATATTTTCCACCGACAGACGTATGGCCATTAGATGTCATCACTGATCGAGAATATATATACTTTATGGGGTCCAATTCTGTTTGGAGGGTATTTGAACTTTATTTTGTCGGGGTAGCTCTGGCAAGGGCGGTGGGGGAGACATTTCACTTTTGCCATAAAACTCCAAAAATAAATGTTTCGGATAAGTGAAAAACTTATTTTTAATTTTTTTATTTATTTTTTTTTGATAGGGTCATTATGGGGGAAAAGGGGAAGGGGGGGGGGATAGGTAAGAGTAGTACCAGGTTACGTCTCAGCTTCGTCATTAAAGCTTAAAAATGTTATTTTTACGAAATGCAGACTTAACTAAAACAATTTGTTAAATTTTTACACTATTTTTGCATATAATAACGCCCACTAAAGGGGGCGGGGTACAAGAACTACTTTTTGATGTGTGAACATCTATACGCGCGCCTCTAGGGCAGTAACCTATCAGTTTCAATACATACGCAAGTGTAAGAGTTTGTTTGTTTGTTCGTTGCTTGGCAGTCGGTATTGAAAGTGATCATTGGGCGATTTTCATATAATTTTCCCACGCGATTTTCTCCGGAAATTCATAGCCGATTTTATTAATTTTTGGATTAAAACGCTAGTGCGGGTTTCGACGAAGAGTTTAGGCCAAAAATTAAGGCGATCCGATATCGGCGAGCGGAGATTTAAGTGTTTTAATTCGGAGTATTAATTTGGAGTAATATTAAAAAAGTGTTTTATGTTGATCTTCGGTTTTGTCTTATGCATAGCAAAGAGAATAGTGACGTGGTTATACGTACATATATAAAAATAAGATAGCAAGACAGCAACGTATGTAGCTTATGTACAAACATAACAATGTATGTATGTACATTTGTCTGTTGCTTTGCATTCTCCTTGTTTTTTGTGGGTTTAATATAAATAAACAAAAAGGTGTTAACACATCGCCCGTGAGTTCGAACACTCATTGATTTTTTTTTTTATTTTATGGCAGCAAGTTTAACGCTTTGGACTTTCTTTGACATAAAAATATTACCGGTAACACGGGTATTATAACAATAACATGTTAACATCAGGTTGATACAGTTCTCGGATTCTTTTTCACAATAAAATTTGTGTAAATAGAAACTGTTATCAAATTCAACTAAGCCACCTAATAAGTGGTGACAAACACAATACACATGAGCACTGATGATGAAAGGGTTGCGTCTTTCGAAAACAGCTGTTCTGCTCTGCTGTGTAAGTTGAATAACAAAAACTGATGTTGACTTTCCTTTGTGTCTTGGAATATTTATCATGTCTTTCTGAGATTTAAAAAACAAATTTCGAACAATTAGCCTATGAATCTTAATTCAATTTAACATAAAAATATTTCATTTGCTTAACAAAATTACAAAAAAACTTTAAAAATTACGTTGTTTTTTGGAGGTTGGTTTAGTTGTTCTTAGGGGAACTTTTTTCTCTCTTGCCCGGTTTAGCCCATTTTGGAACTTAACCCGTGCTATCCTTCAAAATATATTTATACCAAATTTCTTTTTTCCCACAGACGGACGGACGGGCGGACGGACGTGCTTAGATCGTCTTAGATTTCATCACTGATCAAGAATATATATACTTTATGGGGTCTCAGATGAATATTTCGCTGCCTTACAAACGGAATGACAAAATGAATATACCCTCCATACTCATTTTTGGAGGGTATAAAAAGATCCCTTTCATTTCCGATTTAAAAAATAAAAATCGAAATTCCAATTTTTATATATGACCAAAAACATATTTTGATCGCCATAAAAAAATGTAGCCAGCAAATTTTAACCGAAAAATTTTCATTTCAATTTTAATAATTATTTTTGATCAAATAATGTTGCTCGAATTTTAATAGTTAATTTGAAGCAGAAAATACCGGTGTTTTTAACAGCTATTTTTGATTAAAAAAAATTTCAACTATTTTATATCAATCGCAATATACCTGAGTAATGTACAGCTACTTCCGACTGTAACCAAGTACTGGCATCCACAACTTGAAAAAGAGAAATAGAAATTGAAATTTAAAACGATAATTTAAAAGTCATTCACACGTCAAATATTTATATCAAATTAAATTATACGGGGGATGTTTGTTTCTATTAATCTGCTTTGATTTTTAATAATATTACAGACTTTAGTTTAAACTGAAGTACGGGTATATGTGACGCGCAAAATAGAAAGGGACCTAAGGGTACAAACCGGTTTTGTTCGGGAGAGCCATTTTAAAGATTTAAATACGTGTATCTTTGGTGTACCATCACTTCATAAAACGCGCATATCTCGCGCGGTCTCATTCGATGCTCAGATGTTGTCCACATCAAAACAAGTGAAAATTGATTTTTTTTACCCTTAGGTCCCTTTCTCTATGCGCTGTCACATATATTTATGATAAACTCACCCATTAATATGGCCATGGCCGCCATTGGCAATACTAGTATTAGAATTGATTTTGAGCGTTCCATTTTAAAATCTGTCATCGAACCCAAAGAATCATCGACCTGTATGTAACATTATGGTTATTATTTTTGTAATCTCGAATTGAATTTATGCCTTGATAATTATATTATGATGCACTTTACCTTCCTTAATCGTGCATTTAAATCTCTTGTGGCATTTAAACCCACTATTCCACATACAACACCCGCCGTTATGGCCATCACAATCATGGAAACATCCAAGATTGTGACAACTTTTGAAGTGGCCGATTTCATTCTATCAGATTCTCTATGTATGGGAAATTTAAAAGGATTTCGGTTAGATATTGTGAACAAAAACTTATTATTATTTTTTTTCTTTCAAACAAATGATCAATGATTTTCCTATCGTACGAGTATATGTAATTACCTAATAGAAACTTTTGGATTCACATCAAACAGCAAGCCATGATATATTAAGGATACTTGAAATAAAATTGAATAAATTAAGTGCTTAAATTGTCCTATTGGATTTTGGGTGACAATGTATTCGTGTTTGGAGTTTCGCCTTCAAATTCGACAATCTGTAATATACATATTATAAATTTTTTGTCGAATTTGAAGGGGAAAAACTTGAAACATGATGAGAGCGTTTACCTACCCAGAATTATTGTTATCGTTGAGGCATAAAATAGAAATGGAATACTCTTCTGTATCACATAGACCCCTTTTGAGTTCTTACGCACGGAATACGGAGCCAGAGCCAATATTTTACTCATGAAAAATATACTTATGGACGGCTCAGATATTTCCATTTCTTTCCAGTTATTTTTTTCTTTTAATTGTGTTTTTTTTCGTGTTTACCCCCTGATTGTGTAAGGCGTTGGCGTTTACGTCTTAGTCACTTTTCGTAGTAGCTTAAAGAAAACTGCTTCTGTGTTTCTTTAATTTTTGTACCAAAAACGTCTTCGGCGTAAACGTCAACGCCTTACACAATCGGGCTCAATAATTTTGTAAACTTTTAAATTATTAAGAGCAAGTTTTCCGGATATTTGTTTGCGTTCAACTAATTTTTTTAGACTGTCACTCGCAAGTTTTTTTGTAAACACAATATCTTTGCAAGTAGATTTCTTTGAGTAAACTTGCAAAATTGCTCCTTTCCATTTTCTAAACTCTATTTTTAATATATTGTAAATACTTATTAAATACGAATGAAGCTACAAGATTTGTAATTGAAGTAATCACATTTACGGAAAACATATAATTTATTATGACAATCGAATTCAAGGATTCAATTTACTTCATGGTTTATTCACCATTAGAAATAACCGTTATTATTTACTCACTTTGTGACACCCAATAAGTGAAACATTTACGTGTAAAAATGCGCAAATGGCATTCTTTCAAGTATGTAATTTATTTCCTGTGCCTGCAGTAGAGTATGAGTTTGCAATTCTATATTTATAACTTTATTTTAAAGCAGAATACTTGCTAAATGGGAATAACGTTGTACGGGGTGGGCCAAAAGTCACCATGGGCTTTAAACATAAAAATTTTTTTTTTTCGTTTATATTTTTTTTTATATATTTTTGATATATATTTTTTACATATTTTTATATATTTTTTTATATATGTATTTTTAATAATTTTTTATATATATTTTTATATATTTTTTAAAATAATTTTCTTATATATATTTTTTATACTATTTTATATACATATTTTTTTAAATGTTTTTTAATATAAAAATTAACATCCTGTAGCAATTTTTTTAAATATAGTTTTATATATTTTTATATTTTTTTAATATATTTTTTATATATACTTTTTATACCCTCCAAAAAAGAATGTGGAGGGTATATTCACTTTGTCATTCCGTTTGTAACGCAGCGAAATATCCATAAAGTATATATATTCTTGATCAGTGATGAAATCTAAGACGATCTGAGCATGGCCGTCCGTCCGTCTGTGGAAATCATGACTCAGACCAAACGAAAAGAGCCATTATTCAATATTTACAATCTTTTTGCATATAATATCTGATGTCAACGCCCACTAAAGGGGGAGGGGTCCAAAAATACAATCACCCCAATTATAAATATTCCCGGGGAATTCATTTTCCCGGGAATAAAACTCCCTTATTCTAAACAGACGGGGAGAACAGTATTATGGAAAAGGGAATTTCGAATTTTCGCAGTCAACTGTTTTGCTTTCAGTTGTTTTGTTTTGACTTAAAAAGTGAAAAATATTTTTTTCAGCACAACTCCCTTGCAATTTTTTGAAGGAATTATTTTCTAAATTTATTATCAACTTCTCCCTTTAATTTACATTCATAATACCTACTTTTTTCCCGGGGAAGAGTCTCCCATTTTCGAAGTTTATTTAGAATAAGGGAGAAGGGGAAAATCTCCCGGGGAGATTCTATTTAGAATAAGGGAAAAGGGAAAAGAGAGAAAATTCCCGGGGAGTTGTTATTCATAATTGGGCTGAATGTTTTCCATAGACGAACGTATGGACATTGCGAGATCGTCTTAGACTGAAAAAAAAACAAAATTGGGAACTTATATGGTTACTTTTATGTACCAAAAATTTCGATTTTACAACCCTGGAACCGAATTTTTAATTTAAAAATTTTTAATATCAATTTAATTCTTAGCGAAGTATAAAATATGTTTAATTGACTGAAAAAAACCAAAAAATTGGGGTACCAAATGTATGTACCAAAAAATTTCGATTTTCCAACCCTGGAATCGAATTTTTAATTTTTTAATAATAATTTAATTTTTTCTGAAATATAAAATAGGTTTAATTCAACAAAAACACAAAATTTGAATTTGTATGTACCAAAAATATTTCGATTTTCCAACTCTGGAAGCGAATTTTTATTTTTTACCAAAGCAATTCTTAGTGAGGTATAACATAGTTTTACTTGACAAAAAAAATTAAAACTTTTTGGTCACTTTCTTTCTTTCATAAAATATTTCATTTGTCCAACTCTGGAGTCGAAATTTTGATTTTTTTAAGATTTTAATACCAATTTTGTTCTTCCTGAATTATAAAACAGTTTTAATTAGCAAAAAACAACAACAACGTCAATTGCCTTTTCGGTTACTTTTATGCAGAAAAAATGTTTCAATTTCCCAACCCTGGAAGCGAAATTTTAATTTTTTTGTTTTTTTTTTATCAGTCCATCGCTTCATGAGGTATAAAGTAATTTTTTTAACGAAAAATTTCACATTTTTTACCATTTTGGTCACTTTCATGTACTATTAAATATTGCACTTGTCCATGCCTGGATTCGAAATTTAATTTTTGATTTTTTGATACCAATTTTGTTCTTCCTAAATTATGAGACAGACAACATCAGTTGCCTGTTTGATTACTTTCACGTATAAAAAAAAATTCAATTTCCCACCCCTGGAAGTAAAATTTGAATTCAAAAAATTTCTGTTTGGCCAATGCAAATCTTCATGACGTATAAAGAGGTTTTGTTAGAGAAAAACTTAAAATTTTTAACAATTTTAGTTACTACATGTACTACAAAATACGGAATGGGCCGAAAAAAAAATTTTTAATTTCCCATCGCTGGAAATTTTTTTTTTATTTATTTAGTTTTTAATAGACCACACTGAGGCTTCCCAAAACACGAAATAGGTTTAATTTACAAACATTAAAAAAAATAATTGATTTTTGGTATAAATTTTGTGTCAAGAAATAGGTGCAAGCTTCCCAGCTCTGGAACCGTACTTCGGATCTTTCTGAATTTCAATAGCACTCATTTCCAATCGAAAGGTTCAAGAACGAAGTCTCAAGCTCTTCTGGGGGATTGGAAAACCCGATTTCACGTACAGACAGACAGACATCGCTCAATCGTCATCACTATTCATAAGGATCCAGAATATATATACGTACATACTTTATGGGGTCGCATGTGAATATCGAAGAAATTGCACACGGAATGAAAAACTTATATATACCCTTTCACTTTTTTGTGAAGGGTATAAAAAATGGAAATTCTGCAATTTCTAAACGGCTAGTGCGATTGTTATTTCGTACAAAATTCCGGCGTAATGCACTGCATATTTAGGGGTCCAAATTAAAAATAAAAATATGGATTACCAACCAGCATTATTTGGAATTAAGGCAACAATATTTTTAGTTTTCTCTAGAAAAGAACATAATTTGAACGCAATTATCGTAGAAACTAAAAGAGATACTCATGCGTGGTATTTTGGATATAGATATTTTTTAATATACTGACTAAAAACTTTTTTGTTGACCTGTTTTCTTCAATTTTAACGTCCAATCATAAAAACTTTAGCTATTACGGAATTGTTGATACGAAGCTCTCTTGAGATTTTACTGTAATAAAATCATTAAAAATCTTAAATTTAAAACATGAACGGGACGTTTTTTTGACGGGAGTAGGACATCTGCACGATTTTTTATAAAATAAAGCAGCAGATTAGCAGCAAAATTTCTAATAAGAGTTATTTAAGTTCAATTGGCTTCCATATGAAATGTTTTGCGCAGAATATTCACTGAATATATTTTCTTATTTAAAACTAATCCACATGTGTAACAGTTTCGCAGGAGTTGCATAGGACAAGATAATTGGAAAGTGCGTTGCAACTTTTGTGGTACAATTTTAAAGATTTTATCATACACCAAAATTTTTTAAATATGTTCAGTTTCAAAGGCATTTTTATGTAGATCTGCACAATATTAACATGTTTTTTAATTTCTTCGACGAAAAAGTGTTAAAAAATAATTTGAAAATTTGTTGAAAACGCACAAAAACGAAATTAATTTGCTTTTGCTCTGTACAAAAATATAAACGTGCAAAAGCTCTAGAGCAGGGATGCCCAGGTCATGAAACAATTGTTTGGAGAGAACCCACACATATTCTTATGCTCTTTCATTTAGTTGTTGATGATAAGTCGACAAGTGCACATGTTTAGCGGATGCTTTATTACCAGGGCTGCCAGAAATGCCGATTTATCGGCATTTTGACGATTTTTTACTCCAAAAATTTCAATATGCCGATTTGCCGATTTTACCCCTAAAAAATGCCGATTTTTTAATAATAGTGTGGAACATCTTTTATAATATAATTCTTCTTTTAATAACAATTCAATTGCCTTGTTGTAGCTGTGCACGAAATTCCGATGTTCCTTAGAAAATAAAACTTTAAAAGAAGGAATTCTTTATTCTAAAGATTATTTGAAAATGAAAAACTCTAATTGCGAAATAAATAACGATTTAATAAAAATGTCAAAATCTAATATATATGATTGATTTATGAAAACCACATTATTTCCAATTTTTGTATTATATTTACGAATTTTGTTCAAACATTTTAGGATAATATTCTAAATTTTTAATTGTATATTGTAACTCCTATTTTAGAACCTACGAGTAGAGTTAATTTTTAGGAAATTCTGAAATATAATAGCAAAATTTTGAAATACTATTGGAAAAGACGTATATATTTTAATTGGAACGAAGTTCCTTATGAGACGTTGCGGAGGGGTACCCTAACCGGGAAGAAACGTCCGTAACGTAAGATCTTTTGTTTCTAAATCAATATTTAAGACGTATGAGTAATACAATTCCATACAAACAAATATTAATCATACGCAGCCGGGCCGTGACGGAATTCAATTTCGTTTGGGAACAAAACTGATTCTGTATTTTCGTTGATCGGCGAAAAGAAAAATCCTAATAAAAAATGTATACCCGAATAATTATTTTCTTTATACCTCGAATAGAACTTAAAATTAATATTTTTATAATAAGGAACTGCGTTCCTATCCGGTGTCCCACGACACCACACATCTTTTTTAATTATTTTATACTGTTTTATAAAAAGCAAGTTGATCTTATGTATTTTTTTTAAGTAAAAGTCATTCTAAATGAATAAAATAATAAATCGTTTCTTTTAAATTGCCAATTGGGAGATTAAACGAAACCCCAAAATAATTTCAAAACTTGTGAGGTGCAAATTTATTGATCTATACATGCTGTTTTATGTATAATATTTAATAAATTATATTGAATTGTTTTTGTTTATATGTCAAAATAAGTTTTTTAATTAATGCCGATTTTTTGCGGATTTTAAGAAATGAAATGCCGATAATGCCGATTTTTTTTTGGGAAATTTGCTGATTTTTCACGAAAATTTTCTGGCAGCCCTGTTTATTACTTTTTTCAGGTTCACACTGAAAAAATGTTGCGTGATCATTCAATGCCATGTTAATGCTTGTCAGAAAAGTATTAAATTAGAATCGTTTATATAAGATTCATAATTGCAATCTTTTTTGTTTTCGTGAAAATTTTAAAATCGTTTTGATTTATTGTAATGAATTATATTCGGCCATGTGATGGAAATCGCTTATCGCATGAAATAAAGCGTTTTCGATTTGAAGTCACAAAATTGGTCTGCTGGAGGTCGCAATCGCTCAAAATCGTTCAAAAGAAATTGGCGTTTTTCAAGTCGCATGTGATTCGAAAATCGTGCGATTCACAGCACATACATGATTATTAAGTTGCTTTTTGTTTTTGTTAAATAAAATTTATGCGGAATATAACATAAATATCATATTAACATCTTTTACTTTTATAGAGTTTATAAATAATTGAGTATTTTAATTTAAAATTTTAAAAATTAATTTGAATTATTTTATTTAAAAATACGTATATTAATATGTTTGGTTTTTTATATGAATATAATTATTCTGTTTTTCAAGCTCTTACTAACATTATAATTTGGCTGTAAATAAATCAATTCTCTATTTGTTATTTTTCTCTTACTCACTAATCCACAACAAAAAAATTTTTGGGCATCCCTGCTCTAGAGCATTTCTTTCCTTGTTGCTACAAAGAGAACAAATGCTTTTGGCATTCTCTTGAAATGTATTGTGTAACGATAAAAAGGGATATATAAAGACATTTTTCTTAAATATCAGTAGCACTAAATGGCAGAAAGCACCGCATTACAAAAATATTTATTTTAATTATAAAGGGTAACAGGTTAAATCTTGGTCATCCTTCGATTCTAGTTCTGATAAACCTGCCGAATCACGTACTAAGAAAAAATACAAGGGGCCCAAATATACGAAATATATATATTAAAGTATTGAATATATATATATATATATATATATATATATATATGTATATATATATATATATATATATATATATATATGTATATATATATATATATATATATGTATATATATATATATATATATATATATATATATACTAGCAGGCCCGCCCGGCATTGCTCGGTGAGTTAATTGGGTGGAAATTAGTTTAATAGCGTTTATACCTTTTGGTAATATATGGTTACTTTGCTGTTAAATAATATATTTTGCTTTAAAGAAAAAGGCATATATCTTAATTATAAAAATATTTAAAATGAAAATTTACTATAAAATCAATGCTTAAGATCCGACCGCTCAAGTATATACATATATAGAAAGTCATATATCGTCACAGAATATGAGAAACGAAAAAAAATACAAAATAGATTTTTTAGTTTTTTCAGATCGATAAAGTCAGAATAAATCTCTGTTAGATTTTTTTGGAGTTACTATACTTTAGTTTCAGTTTCCTTCTCAATAATCCTTTTAATTTGATACCCATATCGTGTGGTGTATAAAAAGTAGTCGTATGACCATTTTGGGGCGTGTCTCAAAAAGTGTTTTTAGATATTTCATTATATTTTGTGTTCCCACTTCCAAAACTTCTTGAATTTGGTACCCATGTCATGGGAGTGGTGCGCTCTTTTGTTTGTAAGAGGTCTTATTATATTTTATGTTTATTCTCAAAAATCCCTTTCATTTTATACCCATATAACGTGATTGGAAAAGAGTAGTGCTCCGCTATTTTGAAGCGTCCACCATATTGTTTTTGAAATAATTTTATTATGTTTTATATTTCCTTTTCAATCCCTCTCATTTAATACCCATATCATCGGGGTAGATAAAAAGGGATGGCCCACATCTATGGGGTATCCGCCATTTTGTTATCCTATGTCCATCTCCTGACTCTAAGCTAAATTCCCACCAATTTGCAACCAAATCGGTTAAGTCGTTCTTGAGTTATAAATAGTGTAACTAACACGACTTTCTTTTATATATATATATATATATATATATATATATATATATATATATATATATATATTCAATACTTTAATATATACTTTGCTAATTTATTTACGAAAGCATACAAAATTTGTTTTGATAAGTTTATCTTAGACGAATCTAAGAGCATTCACAAATATTCTTGCGAAAAAAAAACACATTTATGTGGAAAATAAAACCAGATTTCACATCTCTGGAGTTTTCTTAGTTTTCCATACGAATATCACTTTGGTGAAGTGATTTAAATAATTAAGATTTTCAGGATATTTTTTATACCCTCCAAAAAAGAATTTGGAGAGTATATTCACTTTGTCATTCCGTTTGTAACGCATCGCAATATCCATCTCAGACCCCATAAAGTATATATATTCTTGATCAGTGATGAAATCCAAGACAATCTGAGCATGTCCGTCCGTCCGTCTGTGGAAATCACGATTCAGTCCAAACGAAAAGAGCTAGACTCTTGAAATTTGGTATACATATATTTTAAAGCTTAGAGCAGGTTAAGTTCGGAGATGGGCTAAATCGGGCAAGGGGGAAAAAAGTTCCCCTAAGAAGAACTAAACCAACCCAGAAAAAACAACATAATTTTTAAGCAAATGATATATTTTTATGTCAAATATGGTCCAACGCCTTAAACTGTAGCCATAAAATAAAAAAAAATTATTTTTGGACCACGCCCACTTTAGTGGACGTTATTATATGCAAAAATATTATAAAAATTTAACAAATTGTTTTACTTAAGCCTACATTCCTTAAAAATAACATTTTTAAGCTTTAATGACGAAGCTGAGATGATACCTGGTACTCCTCTGCCCTACCCCCTCCTCCCCCTTCATCCCTAAATGACCCTACAAAAAAAAATTGTTTTTAATTTTGTATATAATCATCCAAAGCATTTATTTTTAGAGTTTTATGATTTCCTGTTTCTGCCCTACCCCCTTTCCCCCGTAAATGACCCTATAAAATAAAATAAAAAATTTCATTTTGTATATAATTATCCCAAGCATTTATTTTCAGAGTTTTATGACAGAGGTGGAATGTCTCCCCCACAGCCCTGGCCAGAGCGACCCCGCCAAAACACAGTTTTTATACCCTCCAAAGAGAATTGGACCCCATAAAGTAAATATGTATATTCTGGATTAGTGATGAAGTCTAAGACGGTCTAGCAATGCCCATACGTTCGTCTGTGGAAAACATGATATTCAGGCATGTTCCAGAAAAGTAAAAGTAAATGAAGTTGAATTTTTTAAATTTTTATTTTTGATTTTATCCAAAATTGTTAGTTTTTTTGCTATAATTTCCTTATGCTTTTTAAATAATTTTTCATTTCTAACTGAAAAATGTAACAGCAAACTATTAGTTTTGCAGAAAATCAAAAATAAAAATTTAAAAAATTCAACTTCATTTACTTTTGCTTTTCTGGAACATGCCTGATTGTCTATTTTTGAACCCCGCTCCCTTTAGTGGGCGTTGACGTACGATATTATATAAAGGAACTCTGTCCCACCGAGTTAGATTCGACCCGGTCGAACATAACGTTTTTACTTGTTTATATTTTGAACCCTCTAAAACATAATGGTTGAATCTGTACTGATTACCACAACAAGTAATTTTGTTTGAAACTTGATAATTTGATTATTTATTAAAGCATAGAAGTTATTTTTGTAGGGTTTTCTTTTAAACAAAATAATATAATTTCAGTTCTGTAAAGAGACGGTTTTAGCCATTGCATTTTTGAAATTGTATTAAAATGACCAGATAAGTAACAATTGCCGAAACCAGCTGCAAACATTTAAGAAAAAATGTACATAAAAATTTCGCAACTAAAATCATTGCTTAAAAAATGTTTACACTTGCCGAAGTCAAAAGCTGACGATTTACACAACACAAGCCACATGCTGAAAATTCACTGTCAAATACGAGTAATTGTTGCCAAAAGGTTTTAACCTTGAATTTGAAAAACTCAAAATATATTAATATTTAATAAAACAATTTGCCAAACCGCAATTTACCTCTTCTGCTAATATCGGATCGCGAACTGTACGTTCAATTTCACATATAATTCGTATGGTTTTAGTTGATGCCCGTGTAATGCGATGACAGGGTTCGACAACCATTAATAGGCGGCAAGAATGGAATAATATCCATAAGACATGCAGCCAAACGAATTCTTTAGCTTCTTTACTAAGCAGCTCGGTAAAAAGAAAATACGATGTAGCGACAAGATGCAGGAAACAGGAGATCAATATGAATAAAATGGCCATTCCGTAGGCGCTGGAGAACAAATACATTTTAATATTTCAATATTATTTGTATGAAAATGAAAAATAATTTCTTATGAACGACCAGTCAGTCAAGACAATTAATCTGTAATATTATTTGGTTTATTAAAACGTCTACTTGTCGCTTATAAAGTTGGCATAGCTGGCGTGTGTATAATTAATGATTTTTTAAATACCCACCTTGACACTATATCCATACATATTCCTAAACTTTCATGGCACTCGGCTAACATTTTTAGCAACATGACTTTGTTTTTAGCTTATTATTAAAGAAAGAAAAAATTAATGAATGCTTTTTAAAATTGAGTAGGTAAATAGATAACAATTTACTGGAATTTTGATACGCTTCCGAGGCTGACTTCGAGAGACTTTCTTGCAAGCTGACCTCATCAAAAGTTGTAGTTTTAACTTCAGTGATTTTAACTCTTTCTGGATTTTGTAAAGTTTTAGTGCATTTCGCTAGAAATTATTTTTAAATAATTACAAAAAAATTTTCTTCACTTTTACGATTTCTTAATTTCGATTACCTGGCAAATATGAATGCCTTAGCACAAAATTTACACTCTCAAAACGTCTGGCCAATCCCAGTGACGTATTGGCAAAGTTAATGTGCAAACCAGTTAAAATGAAGTACAAACTGTAGACGGGTATATACCATTGGACATTGACATCTGCTTAAAGAATATAAATAATAAATAAATAAAAAATTTCTCTTATTTTTGTTAACAATATTTCAAAATATCACAAATTGTTATCGATTATTCATGCTTTTTTTTAAACACACGGTTGTTCGAAAATGTTGACGTTTTAGTATATTCGAAAATATTGTTTCATATTCGAATATGATTGTATAAATTCGTAAGAAATTAAAGTTTTTCTGGAAAAATTAAGTTAAATAGTGGAATAAATTCACCACAGAATCAAATTTCACTAATGAAATCGAATTAACTTCGAAAAAGGAGTGTTCGAAAAAAACTAACTAAATCTGAAGACACTTTTATTTTTTGAAATATAATACATTTTCGAAAATACATAAACAGAGCCTTACCTGAATTTGAAATTCATAATTTTACTAAGGACATTGAATTAAATCGGAAAAAAATTTCTGCGGAAACCGCGAAATCTTCGAAAATTCGAAACTCAATATATATTCGAAAGTATCATGAATAATTTTTCCCTCCAAATTTTTCCCTTTTCCCTAAAATTGCAATCAAGAGAAAATTCCCCGTGATTGGTTACATGCTAAAATTAAATTCCCCTTATCGTGAATGATTTTTTCCCGCAAGATTTTTTTCACTTTTCCCTTTAATTTATTCACTTAGTTTTTGGTGGGGAATAGAGTGGAAATTGCAAGTATTTTCCATTAATTAAATTCGAATATTCGAGTTTTTAAATTTTATTTTACGGGCAAAATCCGTTAATCGTCTTTATAAAACTTGTTGTTCCACTTCTAAACATTAAAAATATTTTTAATGTGTTTAGTTCGGTTTCCAAATTATTTTATTGTTCAATTATTTTACTATTAAATTATTTTACTATTAAATATTTTTTAATTTTTTTAAATTATTGCATAAACTTAAATTTTTCAACACAAATTTCTTTGATTTTTCATGTTGTTTTCAGCTTCTTCGCTTTTTTACATTCACCGAGAACTGATAGCGGGAATAATTTCTCACGGGAGATTCACGATACCATTTTTCCCTTCGAGTGGAATAAAAATTTCACGTGAACGAAAATTCCCCTTGTTATCCACGATAGGGGTGATTATTTCACTTAAAACATTGAAAGCTGAAAAAAGTACATGTTCGAAAATCCGAATAAATTAAATAATAACACTTACGAATTATAGAGTATTCTTTAGCGAGTTTTTAGTTCATATATAAGATTTTGTTTTATAAATGAAATATAAAAGAATCACTTGCATTTCAGTAGAAAAATAAAATTTGTAATTTTTATGTGTGACCGAAAATATATATTGAGCGCGCCATAAAAAAAATATCGAGCAGATTTTAACGGAAAAATTTGTATTCCAATTTGAACCATTATTTTTGACCAAATAATGTTGCTCGAATTTTAATAGTTAATTTTAAGCAGAAAATACCGGTATTCTTAACTGCTATTTTTGATAAAAAAATTTCAACTATTTTATATCAATCGCAATATACAGTTGGTCTAAGTACCTGAGTAGTGTACAGCTACTTCCGATTGTAACCAAGTATTTACATCCACAACTTGAAAAAGAGAAATAGAAATTTAAAACGATAATTTAAAAGTCATTCACACGTCAAATATTTATATCAAATTAAATTATACGAGGGATCTTTGTCTTTATTAATCTGCTTTGATTTTTAATAAATATTACAGACTTTAGTTTAAACTGAAGTACGGGTATATGTGACGCGCAAAATAGAAAGGGACCTAAGGGTAAAAACCGGTTTTGTTCGGGAGAGTCATTTTATAGATTTAAATACGTGTATCTTTGGTGTACCATCACTTCATAAAACGCGCATATCTCGCGCGGTCTCATTCGATGCTCAGATGTTGTCCACATCAAAAAAAGTGAAAATTGATTTTTTTTACCCTTAGGTCCCTTTCTCTATGCGCTGTCACATATATTTATGATAAACTCACCCATTAATATGGCCATGGCCGCCATTGGCAATACTAGTATTAGAATTGATTTTGAGCGTTCCATTTTAAAATCTGTCATCGAACCCAAAGAATCATCGACCTGTATGTAACATTATGGTTATTATTTTTGTAATCTTGAATTGAATTTATGCCTTGATAATTATATTATGATGCACTTTACCTTCCTTAATCGTGCATTTAAATCTCTTGTGGCATTTAAACCCACTATTCCACATACAACACCCGCCGTTATGGCCATCACAATCATGGAAACATCCAAGATTGTGACAACTTTTGAAGTGGCCGATTTCATTCTATCAGATTCTCTATGTATGGGAAATGTAAAAGGATTTCGGTTAGATATTGTGAACAAAAACTTATTATTATTTTTTTTCAAACAAATGGTCAATGATTTTCCTATCGTACGAGTATATGTAATTACCTAATAGAAACTTTTGGATTCACATCAAACAGCAAGCCATGATATATTAAGGATACTTGAAATAAAATTGAATAAATTAAGTGCTTAAATTGTCCTATTGGATTTTGGGTGACAATGTATTCGTGTTTGGAGTTTCGCCTTCAAATTCGACAATCTGTAATATACATATTATAGTATAAATTTTTTGTCGAATTTGAAGGGGAAAAACTTGAAACATGATGAGAGCGTTTACCTACCCAGTATTATTGTTATCGTTGAGGCATAAAATAGAAATGGAATACTCTTCTGTATCACATAGACCCCTTTTGAGTTCTTACGCACGGAATACGGAGCCAGAGCCAATATTTTACTCATGAAAAATATACTTATGGACGGCTCAGATATTTCCATTTCTTTCCAGTTATTTTTTTCTTTTAATTGTCGTTTATTTTCTTGTTTACTCTAAATTTAGTACAATCCCCCTGATTGTGTAAGGCGTTGGCGTTTACGTCTTAGTCATTTTTCGTAGTAGCTTAAAGAAAACTGCTTCTGTGTTTCTTTAATTTTCGTACCAAAAACGTCTTCTGCGTAAACGTCAACGCCTTACACAATCGGGCTCAATAATTTTGTAAACTTTTAAATTTAAGCTACAATTATTAAGAGCAAGTTTTCCGGATATTTGTTTGCGCTCAACTAATTTTTTTCGACTGTTACTCGCAAGTTTTTTTGTAAACACAATATCCTTGCAAGTAGATTTCTTTGAGTAAACTTGCAAAATTGCTCCTTTCCATTTTCTAAACTCTATTTTTAATATGTTGCAAATACTTACTAAATACGAATAAAGATACCAGATTTGTAATTGAAGTAATCGCGTTTACGGAAAACATATAATTTATTATGACAATCGAATTCAAGGATTCAATTTACTTCATGCAAACAATAATTTGTTTACTCACCATTAGAAATACTCAATTTGTGACAGGCAATAAGTGAAACAAATGGCATTTTTTCAAGTATGTAATTTATTTCCTGTGCCTGCAGTAGAGTATGAGTTTGCAATTCTATATTTATAACTTTATTTTAAAGCAGAATGCTTGCTAAATGGGAATAACGTTGTACGGGGTAGGCCAAAAGTCACCATGGCCCACAGCAAAAAAAATTTTTTTTCGTTTATATATTCTTTTAATATTTTTTTTATATATAGGTTTTTGTATATATTTTTTCTATATATTTTTATATATAGACATTGCTTGACCACCAACAAATAAATTTAATTTAAAATATATTTTTTATATATGTATATTTATAAATTTTTATTTGTTTTTATATATTTTTAATATATTTTTTTATATATTTTTTAATATAAAAATTAACATCCTGTCATAAAATTTTTTTAATATTTTTTTAGATATTTTTTTATATATGTTTTTAAATATATTTTTATACATATTTTAATATATTTTTATATATACTTTTTATACCCTCCAAAAAAGAATATGGAGGGTATATTCACTTTGTCATTCCGTTTGTAACGCAGCGAAATATCCATCTCAGACCCCATAAAGTATATATATTCTTGATCAGTGATGAAATCTAAGACGATCTGAGCATATCCGTCCGTCCGCCCGTCTGTGGAAATCACGATTCAGTCCAAACGAAAGGAGCCAGACTCTTGAAATTTGATATAAATATATCTTAGAAGGATAGTACGGGTCCAGTTCATAAATGGGCTGAATCGGGCCAGAGGGGAAAAATTTCCCCTAAGAAGAATTAAATTAACCTCTAAAAAACAACATAATTTTTAACGTTTTTTTTTTGTAATTTTGCTAAGCAAATGAAATATTTTTATGTCCAACGCGTTAAATTTAAGGCCATAAAATCAAAAAAATTAGCTTTTGGACCCTGCCCCCTTTAGTGGGCGTTATTATATGCAAAAATAGTGTAGAAATTTCACTTAAGCCTGCATTCCTTGAAAGTAACATTTTCAACCTTTGATGACGAAGCTGAGACATAACACGGTACTACTCTGCCCTACCCCCTTCGCCCCCTTTTTCCCTCTAAATGACCCTATAAAAAAATTTTTTTTTTTTTATGAAATTTTTATTTGACATCTTGTCAAAATAAAAATTTAAATGAAATTTATTTGTTGGTGGTCAAGCAATGTCTATATGCATTTCATTGGTGCTTTACCAAATCATCAGTAGACTTTAACCACAGTTTTGAAAAGTTAAAAACCTCTTATCTTATGCATATACTTCCGAAAACCATCTGAGAATTCACAATTTGTAATTTTTTACAAAAAAGCCACCTAATATAAACACAATACACATGAGCACTGATGATGAAGTTGTTGCGGCTTTCGAAAACAGCTGTTCTGCTCTGCTGTGTAAGTTGAATAAAAAACTGAGGTTGACTTGCCTTTGTGCCTTGGAATATTTATCATGTCTTTCTGAGATTTGAAAACAAATTTCGAACAATTAGCCTATGAATCTTAAATCAAAAACTTTTTTGTTGACCTGTTTTCTTCAATTTTAACGTCCAACCATAAAAACTTTAGCTATTACGGAATTGTTGATACGAAGCTCTCTTGAGATTTTACTGTAATAAAATCATTAAAAATCTTAAATTTAAAACATGAACGGGACGTTTTTTTGACGGGAGTAGGACATCTGCACGATTTTTTATAAAATAAAGCAGCAGATTAGCAGCAAAATTTCTAATAAGAGTTATTTAAGTCCAATTGGCTTCCATATGAAATGTTTTGCGCAGAATATTCACTGAATATATTTTCTTATTTAAAACTAATCCACATGTGTAACAGTTTCGTAGGAGTTGCATAGGACAAAATAATTGGAAAGTGCGTTGCAACTTTTGTGGTACAATTTTAAATATTTTATCATCCACCAAAATTTTTGAAATATGTTTAGTTTCAAAGGCATTTTGATGTAGATCTGCACAATATTAACATGTTTTCTCAATTCTTCGACAAAAAAGTGTTAAAAAATGATTTGAAAATTTGTTGAAAATGCACAAAAACAAAATTAATTTTTTGCTTTTGCTCTGTACAAAAATATAAACGTGCAAAGGCTCTAGAGCATTTCTTTCCTTGTTGCTACAAAGAGAACAAATGCTTTTGGCATTCTCTTGAAATGTATTGTGTAACGATAAAAAGGGATATATAAAGAAATTTTTCTTAAATATCAGTAGCACTAAATGGCAGAAAGCACCGCATTACAAAAATATTTATTTTAATTATAAAGCGTTACAGGTTAAATCTTGGTCATACTTCGATTCTAGTTCTGATAATCCTGCCGAATCACGTACTAAAAACAAATACAAGGGGCCCACATATACGAGTACATACACTAAGATTACCTTTATGGAACCGTAGCTTTTAAACAACAAATGAAAACAAAATAAAATACTTTACCATAAATTAACAAAAGATTTATTATATTCCACTAAACATTAAAAATTAAAATTACATTTCACTTCATACGGCAAAAATACTGAATTGAAAAAAAAAGCTAAAAAAAAAACTCACTTTTGCACTCTTTTAAAAGGACTTCTGAAAAACTATATTAATAACTGGTTATATCTCCTTTTGTTTTTGCGAATAACTTCCTTAATGCGACGTGGCATACTTTCCACAAGGTTTTCGAAGAATTTCAGATCAATTTCGCCCCACATTTCATATATTTTTTCCCAGAGTTTCTTAATACTTGCAGGTTGTTGCTCAACATCCCCTAGTTTTCGTTTCAAGGATGGCCCACAAATTTTTGATGCGGCTTAAGTCTGGACTTTGTGAAGGCCACTGCAACGCTTGGAATTTTTTACTCTTCAACCAAGTTTGAACCAGTTTCGATTTGTGTTTCGGATCATAATCCTGTTGGAATATTACATCATCCTCACTATATTCCAACTGTCCTACGGCTACTGGCAAATTTTCATACAAGATTTCCAAGTAGTTTTCTTTACGCATTATTCCATTTATTTGGACAAGTGTACCCACTCCAAAATCAGTAAAACAAGCCCAAACCATTAGGAAACCGCCCCCATGTTTTACGGTCTCAATGGCCTGGCACGATTGGGTGACCTGTCCTGACCTGTATTCCATCTGAGTTGAGTCGATTAAATTTCGTCTCATGTGACCACAAAACTCTTTTCCAGTCTCATCCAATGTCCAGGACTCATGAGACTTAGCAAAGTCTAGACGGGCCTTTTTTTGCTTAGGTGTTAACTTAGGTTTTTTTTTGGGGTTTTTCGGCAGGAATAATGCCAATTTTTTTTAAAGATCTTCCTCCTACTGTCCACACACTAGCATTCTTCTTTATAATACTAGCAGCCACTCTGGGGCTTTTGGCTTCTCCTGATGTCAGCATTCTTCCAATTTGCCTGGCATCTCTATCAGTCAATTTTTAGAGGAAGAATCAATTGGGGTATTCACACTTCGTGCTATTTAGTCATATTATCATAAAGTCATAATATTTTAGACCAGTTTAAAAAAGTTGTTGTTGTGCTGCATACAAAAAGTCATAAAATAATAGCACTCCTTCAGGTTTTTTTTGTTTTGGGCTTGTCATAAAATGGCTCTAGAGATCTGAGTCGAACGGATGAAAATCTTTAGACGAGACGGCGATAGTATATGTTTGCCGCCGTTACTTATAAATGATTCACGACTAAAAAACGGATAAAAAATTATTCATACCTATATGTCTGTACATTAAATCACATTTTTATAACATAAAAAAAATTAAAAGAGATCTAAATCGCAAAAGTTAAATATACACAAGTGAAACATTTTTCTCGTTTAACTTCGTAGCTGGCAGCCACGGAACGTTTTTCCGCATGCCGCCACAAAAAAATGTATTCGGCTCATATCAAGGCTGCAGATGTTTTAGTTTAGATATTCTTGTGCACCAGAAGACAAATTTAAGAATTTTAAATAGAACTAGAGTTTTTAGACTTTTTGGCATTTTCAAAAAACTATATTACAATTATCTTAATTATCTTAATTATCTTTTGCTTTGTTAACATCTAATTACAAATGTGTTGTTTTCTTATCAGCTGATCGATGTTTGAAATAGCACATGGCGTAATAAAACTAGGTGGCAGCGTAAGGGCTACAAGTACAACAATACAACAACATAGGGGTTTTTGTTTGTCTAATAAAGTTGAGATTGTCAAAACAATGAGCTAAGATATAAATGTCAAAAGTGTACGAAAAAGATGCATTTAAAATTTAAGAAATAAAATATCTTGCATCATGGCAACATACAAAAGTGAAGAAATAGTAAAAAAAAAGATTTAATCAAAACACAATATTTTCTTGTGACCTGAAATCGGAAATGGGTCTATATATGATATGATCTGAATCTTCAAAAAGTGATCACTGCATATAAGCGAACGCTTTGTGAATTGCTTTTGGCACAAGCTACTCCACTTTTCCATTGTTATGTAGCACTTAGGCACACAAAAAAATTAGTCGCCATTATCAGGAACATATTTCTTTTGCACAGCTCACAAAAAGGCATATTTTTATAAAATTTCATAATTAATTTTGACCAATTAAAGAAAAAATATATAATTCCACTATGAAATGCAATATAATTGCAATATTAAACGAATTTGTTCCAAATATATTGAAAACACTTTTAAAAATAAATTTGAAAATAACAGAAAAAACGACTGTAGCAAACATAAAACACCTTCTATCGTGTTTAACTAGTTTTTTCATCTAGATTGTTATTATTATTATTACTATTTTCTTTTAGTTCACTTTTTTCACAACAATAATTTAAAATATTCGTTTTTCAATAAACAGGTTTTATTCATATATCAGCTCTGAACATAAATATAATTACGCTGTACTTTGACAGTTTAAACTCACAACAAACAAAAATTCAATAGGAGCAAAAAATTGTTTACGTTCCTAACGATGCCACCTGGTTTAGTACGCCCTGAAATAGCATACTAAGTTATGACGGGTTGTTCACACTAGTCATATTTTTCGTGCTATTATTTTATGACTTATGACTTTATGACTACAGTGTGTATGCTCCAAATGTTTTCACTCTTTTTTACTCTCATGCATGAAGTTTGCGATATATTCAGCTGTGTGTAGTAGCATTTTTCCTACTGGAAATTACATCCAGGAGCATTTTTTAATTTTTGCAACAACTTTTACATTCAATTTTGTCATTTAAACTTAAATCTTTTCTTTACATACTGCAGCACGCCACATTTTAGCACCAAATGATGCTCTTGTTATTGAAATTTAAAACCCGTTACAAATTCACAGTTGTTTATTTTTACACACGAAAAAAAAGGAATGTTAATAACAATAGCTTATACATTATAACAACAGTGCAAAAGTGAACCATTTTACTTAGTAACTACAGGGTCCGCCAAATAACTTTTTTTTTGAAAATGCTATAGAAAAACTACTGAATATTTTCTCAAATTTCTTTTTTTTTATTTGAAATTACAATCCAATACCAAGGTCTTTATGCAAAATTCGTCTCAATGATGTCTACTAGAGTTGTACAAAACAGCTCTTTTGAGTGAGCGCTCTTTTCCGCTCCGCTCACTTTACTGAATTAATTCATTCATTTCTTTCACTAGCTCAGTTGATTCCTTAGCTCAGCCATAATTCATGAAATGAAAATGTCATGAAAGAAAATGAAAGAATCAGACTAGCTAATACAACAACCACTTATGCCTTTTAATTTTTTCCTTAATATGTAATATAAAACACATTTATTGAACATAAGTAATAACTAGCTAAATATCTAAGTGATTTAAGTATTTTGCTTTCGAACCTATTTTAATAAAGTAATATATTCTATTTAACCTTGTATTTTGTAGATTTTTCTCAGTTAATTTACGTATATGTTTATATATGTATATATACGCACCAAGTTATTAAGTACTGAAATATGTATCATGGCAGTGCTGTTTAAAAATTTTCATCTGGCAGCTCTAATAATATAAAGCGCCACACCATGAAACAACTGAAAGAAGTGAAAGAAAAGAGCTACTGAAACAAATGAAAGAAAAGAGCTACTGAAACAATTGAAAGAAAAGAGCTACTGAAACAAATGAAAGAAGAGAGCTACTGAAAGAAATAGATTCAATGAAACAATTTAAACAACTGAATCACTGAATCAACTGTAACAACTGAAAGAAGTGAAAGAAAAGAGGTAAAAACGCTCAGTAAAGGGAAAGATTCACCTCGCTCAGTTGAAGAATGATTCAATCAAAGTATATCTATATCAAGTATATGCAAGAGCCCAGCTGACTAAAATTTTTTTCAGTTTTTACAAGAACGTATGTCAAAATTTGTTTACTTTTGTAGCGAGCCATATTTGTTTATTCGTTGAAAAAATAATTTTGTAAAATTGTGAAAAACATTATTAATTCAACAAAAGTAGCAAAAAAGAGTTGTTGTGGAAAAGATTTTTGTGAAAAAGTGTATTGTTTAAGAAAAGTAACAAAAAGAAATTGTTTTAAAAAAGTTCTATGCGAAAAGTATTTAAATTTTTGGAAATAATTGTGAACAAAACAAAATAAAATAAAAGAAAATTTCTGACATGAGATATTAATTTTACACAAACAAAATGTACGGTGGTGTTTGTAATTTTATGTTGTTGTACTCTTGCGACTACTTGATATTGATATACTTTGGATTCAATTGAATTAATTCATTCAGGAGCCGTACAACTCTAATGTCTACGAAATGTTCAATTGTTGAGAACGACGGTGAATTGATGTTGATGGCGCTTCACGCACACTTTCTGTCACAGCAGCAATATTCTCGGGTGTACGCACTGTTTTTGGCTTTTCACGCTTTGGTTTATTGATGGTTTAGGATGCCAGTTGCTTTCACTTTTTTTCACAAGATAACGAACATACGGAGCTGACGGTGCTTCTCTTCTTCCAAAATCCGTACGCAATTTTCGCACACATTCTGCAACGTTACCATGATTTTCAAAGTAATGTCGCAATATTTGCCAGCGTTGTTCAAGCGTATACACAACCATATTCGTTCAGCGTAAGCATAAAACTAATTATCTGTCAAATCAGACATGAGCGAAGTGTTACCATTCACGAAATAAGCACTAGTTGAAAAAGAAAACGTTAGATGGCGGACCCTTTATTTTGTTATTTGTTATTATGAAGTACATTATTAAAAAAATATTTTATATTTAATAATTATAAACAAATAGCCTCTGTACAGATTTATATACTATTATTTTAATTTGACTCTTTTTTTGTTAAAAAGCTACACCATAAAATAGTCAATAGTAACAAAAAGTGGTTCACTTTTGCTCCATAGTGTATATTCAATACTTTAATATATACTTTGCTAATTTATTTACGAAAGCATAAAAAATTGTTTTGATAAGTTTATCCAAGGCGAATTCATACCAGGTGGCCTTAGTTCAGAAATTGGTGATCAGTTGTTACCAAGGCGAAATTATTGAACTGTCAAATTGAACTGTTTTTGTGTGCGGCCATTGTTTTTTCCAAAGCATTTTATTTGACAGTTCAATAAATTTTACAGAGAGTTGCATAAATGAGTCCACCTTTTATGAATTCTTAGCAAAATAAAATTATTTCAGATCTGCAAAGTTGAATTTAGCCGTTACTTTTTTGAAATTGTATTAAAATAATTAAATAAGTGGCGATTGCTGAGGCCAACTGCAAAAATAAATATTAAAAACAATTAAGAAAAATATTTAATATAAGAAAGAAACAAAAAAAAAATGATCTATTTACGGAAGTTAACAGCTGACGATTCACTTGACACAAGCCGCAAGCGGAAAAGCCACCTTCAAATACAAGCAATTGTTGCCAAAACTTTTTAACCTTAAGAATTTGAAAAACTCAAAACAATTTCATGTTGAAATCTAGTAAAAGTAATTTGATCTTTACCTCTTCGGCTAATATGGGATCATGAACCAGACGTTCAATTTCACATATAATATGTATGGTTTTCGTTGAGGCCCGTGTAACCCGATGACAGGGCTCGACAACCATTAATAGGCGGCAAGAATGGAATAATATCCATAAGACCTGTAGCCAAACATAACCATTATCCTTTTTGCTGAGAAGCTCGATAAATAGAAAATACGATGTGGCCACCAGATGAAGAAAACAAGAGATCAAAATGAATAAAACGGCCATTCCATAGGCACTGGAAGAAATTAATAAAAATTATTTGTTTTTTATTTCTTTTTGGGTATAATAAGTTTATTTCAAATGCTCACCTTGACACTAAATGCATACATTTGCCCAAACTTTCGTGGCACTCGGCTAAAATTTTCAACAACATGGATTTGTTTTTAGCTTGAAAAAATAGTTACAAAAATATATTTATATAATTGAATAGCAAAAGAAATTTAATTTACCGGAAGTTTGATACGTTTCCGAAGCTAATTTCGATAAAGTAGCCTGTAACGTGGGCGTATTCAAAGTTGTAGTTTTAACGGTGGTAATTTTGACTTTTTCCTGATTCTGCGCAATTTTATTCCGCTCAGCTAGAAGATTGGCATTGCAAAAAGATACCTTGTTTTAAATACTAGCAAGATGAAAATATGTTACAATTTCATTACCTGGCAAATATGAATTTTTAAGCATAGAATTTACAGTCTCAAAACGTCTGGCCAATCCCAGTGACGTATTGGCAAAATTAATGTGCAAACCGGTTAAAATAAAGTACAAACTATAGAAGGGTATATACCATTGGACATTCAGATCTGCTTAAAGAAAATAAATAAATTAAAAATTTCTTTCACTGCAAAAACAAATTGATTTTTCATTAAATACATATTTTTAAAATATCCCACTGGCAATATCATGTACTAAAAGCAGAGCAACAGCCCGCTCCTTCGTCGGTCCTGTAGCAAAAATTAGCCGGCGAAGTAAAAAGAAGAAGATTGAAATGGCTACAAAAAAATTCTCTATCTTCTCATCTTTCTTCATCTCTCCCCTCAATACTACCTCCTCCTTTCTAGTTCCGGCGCAATGCACTGCATATGTAGGGGTCGTGCCCTGAGTGCTGGTCCAAGATGAACAAAATTGTTATCGATTATTCCCATTTTTTTAAAAACTTTCTTGGTTTTTCGAAAATTGTAACGCTCGAAGATGTTGCATCAGATTCGAATATGATTTAATTAAGTTAAATAGTGGAATAAATTCGAATTAACTTCGAAAAAAAATATATATACATATATGAAAAAGTGTTCGAAAAAATCTAGCTCAATCTGAAGAAACATTTTTATTTTTCGAAATATAATACATTTTTGAAAATACATTAACAGAGCCTTACGTGAATTTGAAATTCATAATTTTACTAAGGACATGGAATTTACTAGGGAAAAAATTAATTTCTGCGGAAAACCGCGAAATCTTCGAAAATTCGAAATATAATACATATTCGAAAATCCATAAACAGATCCTTACGTGAATTGGAAATTCATAATTTTTGCTAAGGACCATTGAATGTACTAGGGGAAAAATAAATTGCTGCGGAAAACATCGAAATCTTCGAAAATTCGAAATTTAACACATTTTCGAAAATACATAAGCAGCGGCTTACCTGAATTGGAAATTCATAATTTTTGCTAAGGACATTGGATTTTCTAGGGGAAAAAAATTCTGCGGAATACCGCGAAATCTTCGAAAATTCGAAATATAAGACATTTTCGAAAATACATAAACAGATCCTTACGTGAATTGGAAATTCATAATTTTTGCTAAGAACCATTGAATGTACTAGGGGAAAAATAAATTGCTGCGGAAAACATCGAAATCTTCGAAAATTGGAAATATAACACATTTTCGAAAATACATAAACAGATCCTTACGTGAATTGGAAATTCATAATTTTTGCTAAGGACCATTGAATTTACTGGGGAAAATAAATAAATATCTGAGGAAAAGTTCGAAATCTTCGAAAATTCGAAATATAACACATATTCGAAAATACATAAATAGAGCCTTACGTGAATTGGAAATTCATAATTTTTGCTAAGGACCATTGAATTTACTAGGGAAAAAAATAAATGTTTGCGGAAAACTTTGAAGTCTTCGAAAGTTCGAAAATGAATATATAGTCGAAAATATGACAATAGTAACAGGATCACATTATTTCACTGAACAAAATTGAAAGCTGAAAAAAGTAAATATTCGAAAATCCAAAATTGCATATCAGTTATAGTTATATCCTCGAAAGTTCGACAAAAGTGAAAATATCTTCTTTTACTCCAAACAGCCGAAAACTGTGTCATCTTTTTCACATTTTCTTTAGAGAGATACTCTTCAGGAACTCGGCAGGTGATGTCTATTACCACAATGGAATACATTCGTTTAGTTAACCCACGGATAATTACTCCACGTATAATTACCCTACGCATAACTAACTTTCACGCTTGTTTATCACGACCTCTGAATCGTCGTTTTTTTCCAAATTTTTAAATAAAAGTAGAAGTTTACTGGTCATGCGCTTAATTATCCAATTCAAGGATTTGTCTTGGAAATTAAATATGGCCTACATTTAAATGCCCCCAATACTATTTGACAAAAAATTAATGCTTCGGCCAGTGAAGCAAATTAGAAAAAAGTCACAATCTATTTTGATTTTAATTCGTTTCGAAAAATTAAACCTATAAACAATAATTATTTACCTGCATTTTCTTCATCTTTCATCATGGTGTCAGCAAATCGTAACCAAGTCCAGACATCCAAACCTTTTGTAAAGAAGAAAAGTCCACGAAAATATTTTTATTTAAATATAGGATCAATTAGAAAGTTGTTAACACTCTGCTCTCACCCAATAATATGCTGATGGTTATCATTGGCAATGACAGCATTACAATCGATTTAAAACGTTCCATTTTAAAATTTGTTATCGAACCCAAGGAGTCGTCAACCTGCAAAAATATTGGGTTTCACCCCCACCCCCAAATTACAATTGATTTTAATACTTGAAAATTATTTCATTCGCTTTACCTTTCTTAATCTTGTATTTAAAACTCTTGTAGCATTTAGGCCCACAATACCACATATAACACCAGCCGTTATGGCCATTACCACCACCGATACGTCTAAAGCTGTGACCACTTTTGAAGTGGCCGATTTCATTCTAAAAGATGCTCTATTTGTGTGAAATTTCAAGCAATTTTGAAAATTTTATGATTTTGTTGCGATAAAGTATTTTTATTGCCATCGAATTGAGATATTTTTTGTTTTTCATTTGTGTATGATGTTTGCAGAGGATTTTAAAGAGAAGTTTAAAGAAAAGAAGAGAAATTCAAGGTGAAAAGAAAAGATAAGTAAGTGGGAGGGAAGTTTAGAAGAGAGAGACGTAGAAAAGTTAGTTGAAAGTGGTTATTTTGATTTAGAGTACGATGGAGAATGTTGTGCCAAACCTGATTCTGATCTGATCAAATAGATTTTTAGCAGACATTCTCCTATCAAAGACTTAAAAAATGTCTGCTAATTTCCGTTTTTTTTTCTAATTTGGTAGCTTCAATTTCAATCCGCCCTCGTACTGTGAGGCATATCATAACAAAAATTTTCTTTCTAAAAGAACTAGAGCATTTCAAAATAGATAAATTTTTTAATGCAAATATCAAGTTTAACTGCCTGTTTTCTGTTTTCATTTTGAAGCCTAGCGCGCTCTTAAATGTTAGAAAAAAAAATACTGAAAATCCCCGATTTCAGTTGGAAAAAAGTAAATCCGCCTGAAGTACATCATTTTCCATCTAAGTAAAAATTTTGTATCATTATTTTTGTAAATAACATTTTATATTAGAAACACCCTTTTAAATACTACCAGACTACCCTTTCAGAAACTGCAGACTTATATCCAATTTTTATACCCTCCAAAAAAGAATTGGGGGATATATCCACTCTGTCATTCCGTGTGTAACGCGGTGGAATATCCCTCTTAAGACCCCATAAAGTATATATATTCTTGATCAGTGATTTAGCCCCGTCCGTCCGTGTGTGGAAATGGCTATTCAGTCCTTACGAACAAAACCAGTCATGCTCGTAAATGGGCTGAATCGGGCCGGAGGGAAGTAAGTTTCCCTAAGAAGAACTAAACCAACCTCTAAAAAAACAGCAACATAATTTTTAAAGTTTTTTCTTTTTTGTAATTTTGTTAAAAAAATTATAAAGGGTGTTTTTATAAGAGCTTGCTGATTTGAAATTTAAATAAAACACATGCCAAATTATGAAATGGCCAAAAAAAATTTTTATTTGGTATTTATTTATTTAAATATAATTTCGGGCATATGGCCACCACGACTATTTTGCACAAAGATCATTCTGGAGGTCCAATTTTCGACCACCTTTTCAAGCATTTGAGGGGGTATTTCAGCAATGACACGTTGAATACTGGTTTCCAAAGGGTCAATCGTTGCTGGTTTATCCACCTAAACCAATGATTTCAGGTATCCCCACAAAAAATAATCGAGTGGCGTCAAATCACACGAACGCGGAGGCCAATTCACCGGTCCATTTCTCGAAATAATGTTGTCGTTGAAATGTTCTTTCAATAAGTTCATTGTTTCGCAAGTGGCACCATCCTGTTGAAACCACATTTCGTTTACATCCATATCTTGAAGTTTTGGCACCAAAAATTCATTGATCATGATTCTGTATCGATTTCCATTCACGGTAACCCTCATTCGGTCCTTCCTCATTTTTAAAGAAATAAGGACCGATGATTCCACCAGCCCATAGACCGCACCAAACAGTACATTTGTCGGGATGCATTGGTAATTCTTGAACGGCGTGTGGATTATCTTTGCTCCAAATACGGCAATTTTGCTTGTTGACATATTCATTCAACCAAAAATGCGCCTCATCACTGAAGAGAATTTTGCGGTAAAACAGCGGATAAGCATTTTTAATTGAACACTTTTTTTGAAAATAAATTTCCACGATTTGGAAGCGTTGTTCTGGAGTTAACCTGTTCATGATGATTTGCCAAACAATACTGAGTAGAGACGTCACTTTAAACTGCCAAAACAGCTGTCAGACAACAGAGTGATTCGTATAAAAAAAAGAAATCAATGAGTGTTTGAACTCACGGGCGATGTGTTAACACCTTTTTGTTTATTTATTTTATATTAAACCCACAAAAAACAAAGAGAATGCAAAGCAACAGACAAATGTACATACATACATTGTTATGTTTGTACATAAGCTACATACGTTGCTGTCTTGCTATCTCATTTTTATATATGTACGTATAACCACGTCACTATTCTCTTTGATATGCATAAGACAAAACCGAAGATCAACATAAAACACTTTTTTAATATTACTCCAAATTAATACTCCGAATTAAAACACTTAAATCTCCGCTCGCCGATATCGGATCGCCTTAATTTTTGGCCTAAACTCTTCGTCGAAAGCCGCACTAGCGTTTTAATCCCAAAATTAATAAAATCGGCTATGAATTTCCGGAGAAAATCGCGTGGGAAAATTATATGAAAATCGCCCAATAATCACTTTCAATACCGACTGCCAAGCAACAACAACAAACAAACAAACTCTTACACTTACACTTGCGTATGTATTGAAACTGATAGTTTACACATCAAAAAAAACTTCATAAAAAACACCCTTTATATTTACATGGAAAAATAGTGTAAATTTTTGACAAATTGTATAATTTAAGCCTAAATTAAAAAAAAAAAATGGTCGAATATTATCTCAAAATGGCTGATGGTGTTGCGAATTGTACGCTCAGTAGGCCGATTATGTTGACCATAAGTTGAGCGAAGTGCAAGAAACACATTCCTCATAGAACGTCAATTTTCGTAATAAAGTTGAACGATTTGTAAACGTTGTTCAGGCGTAAGTCTTTCCATTATGAAATGCCAAACAATACTAAACAAAAATAACATGACAGCATGACACGACTCACACGTGATCTGTCAAAAAAGAAGGCTATTGAAAAAAGTATCTCTACTTGAATCACCCATTAGTTACAGAATAAGGGGGAACGTTTCTGCATTAACATTTGTATGGACGTAATCAGCTACTGGAAAACAAATTTTTATGAGGCTTTTAAACTCAAGGTTACCGAAGCTTAACAAAAATCTTTCGCCTTCAACTGACCGAAATTAGTTTCGCAAATAAATCTCATTTTCAGCTTAAGAGAAATAGTGAAATTGCAAACATTGACTATTAAGAGCTGTTGTATGCAAATGATAGAATATTTAAATTAATTACCTCACAGGAATTTTCGAATTCGCATCGAACAGCAAGCCACGGTATGTTAAAAACACTAAAGATAAAAAAGAAATTAATTAATCTTTGGATCAAACGCCTACTGAGTTAAAAATATTTTGTTTATAAACTTCTAATGCTGTGTTCATATATGCGTTTTTAATTGAAGCAATTGACAATCCCCTTTATTCTGTAACTATTTGTCAACGTCACGTCACGACAATATCAAAAATAGCGCCCATCTGTAGTCTTTATCTTCAGACATTAACAATTTCTAATAGCCGCTTGCTACTATTTCCAATGCCTTAGAGGCGGTCAGAAGCTGTTAATTGTTGTCCACAAGCAGTAGGAGAGTTTCCTATTTTTCGTATTGTCTTAACGTGACGTTGACAAATAGTTACAGAATAGAGGGGAATATGTTTTTGGTGTGCAGACGTACTCAATATTAGCATTTGACAACTGAAAAAAAATTATTGTTTCCATTTCTTCTGTGAAAATTTGGTTTCATGACTCAGCGCGGGGTTGAGAATTCAGGACCGTCCGCTTCATAATCTCGTGTTCTACTCAGGGACCGGAAATAATAGTTATTTTTCAATTTTTGAAGAAATAAATCATACATAAATGAACATCGTAGAAAACTTTTAATTACACCATCATGATTTTTAGGCGAAATGCATCCAACATATTGCATGATTTTTAAATTTTTGATTTTTATTTTAACAATCAAAAGTAAGTTATTTTTGATTTTTATTTTTTTAAGTGAAAATAAGAGTTATTTTTGATTTTTATTTTTTTAAATGAAAAATAAGAGTTATTTTTGATTTTTATTTTTTTAAATGAAGAATAAGAGTTATTTTTGATTTTTATTTTTTTAAATGAAGAATAAGAGTTATTTTTGATTTTTATTTTTTTAAATGAAGAATAAGAGTTATTTTTGATTTTTATTTTTTTAAATGAAAAATAAGAGTTATTTTTCATATTTATTTTTTTAAATGAAGAATAAGAGTTATTTTTGATTTTTATTTTTTTAAATGAAAAATAAAAGTTATTTTTGATTTTTATTTTTTTAAATGAAAAATAAGAGTTATTTTTGATTTTTATTTTTTTAAATGAAAAATAAGAGTTATTTTTCATATTTATTTTTTTAAATGAAGAATAAGAGTTATTTTTGATTTTTATTTTTTTAAATGAAAAATAAGAGTTATTTTTCATATTTATTTTTTTAAATGAAGAATAAGAGTTATTTTTGATTTTTATTTTTTTAAATGAAAAATAAAAGTTATTTTTAAATTGTATTACAGGATGTTAATATTCCCAACAGGCTATAGGTTCAAATCTGCGAAAATGAAAATTATTTTTTATTTTATTTTTTATTTTATTTTTTATTTTAATAAATGAACGTGATTACATTCTATTTATTATTTTTGAGAGTGGAGCATTAAGAATATTTTTCATAGTCATTAAACCAGCAGAACGGATCAGTACTGATTTCGAGGGCGCTACGCCATCTCATCAGCGTTCTTTGTTCAATTTTTCCACTGTTTCAAGTGGTACTAGTCAGTAGGAATATCAACTATTTAACCAATATTTTTAATGAAAATTGAGTATGAGAAGTTCCCACATTCATATTTTCAAGTTATTACCTTTTTGGTTAGTACGAAATTCCCCAACCCTGACGATGAATAAAGAAGGTTCACTATTAAAATAGAAATTCATACATTAATTTAAAAATTATTTTTGATTTTTATATTTTTAAATGAAAAATAAAAGTTATTTTTGATTTTTATATTTTTATATAAATAATAAAAATCAATTCAAAACTCTTATTTATTTGTTGATGCCGTATGTATTATAATATGCCCTTTCATTCAAATTTCTATATGAATATAATATATTATGTGACTTATCCATTATCAGCTATAAAAACATGAATACATAGAAATAGCTTATAAGTTTTGGCTGCCATTCAAGTCAGTGTTCAGAGGTCGTTTCAGGTGTTCAATTTTACCATCATAAATGATTTTGAATGTTCCTCAGATAAATTATATCTCAAATCTCCCAATATTAATCTGAGTGCTGAAAATGACCTTTCTACACTGACTTGAGTGGCAGGTACAGAATGAACAATTAAAGCTAATTTTCAAAGCCATGGAAACACAAACATATTACCTATGTATGTCACGAATTTTGAATTGATTTTTATTATTGATATAAAAATCAAAAATAACTTTTATTATTGATATAAAAATATAAAAATCGAAAATAACTTTAATTTTTCATTTAAAAATATAAAAATCAAAAATAATTCTTATTTTTCATTTCAAAAAAATAAAAATCAAAAATAACTTTTATTTTTCATTTAAAAATATAAAAATCAAAAATAATTTTTATTTTTCATTTAAAATAATAAATATCAAAAATAACTCTTATTTTTCATTTAAAAATATAAAAATCAAAAATAACTTTTATTTTTCATTCAGAAATATAAAAATCAAAAATAACTTTTATTTTTCATTTAAAAAAATGAATATCAAAAATAACTCTTATTTTTCATTTAAAAAAACAAAAATCAAAAATAACTTTTATTTTTCATTTAAAAAAATGAATATCAAAAATAACTCTTATTTTTCATTTAAAAATATAAAAATCAAATATAACTCTTATTTTTCATTTAAAAATATAAATATCAAAAATAACTCTTATTTTTCATTTAAAAAGATAAAAATCAAAAATAACTCTTATTTTTCATTTAAAAATATAAAAATCAAAAATAACTTTTATTTTTCATTTAAAAAAATAAAAATCAAAAATAACTCTTATTTTTCATTTAAAAAAACAAAAATCAAAAATAACTTTTATTTTTCATTTAAAAAAATGAATATCAAAAATAACTCTTATTTTTCATTTAAAAATATAAAAATCAAATATAACTCTTATTTTTCATTTAAAAATATAAAAATCAAAAATAACTTTTATTTTTCATTTAAAAAAATAAAAATCAAAAATAACTCTTATTTTTCATTTAAAAAAATATAAATCAAAAATAACTTTTATTTTTCATTTAAAATAATAAATATCAAAAATAACTCTTATTTTCTATCTAAAAATATAAAAATCAAAAATAACTCTTATTTCTTGATTTTTTTGATAAAAGTCATAACAGTTACGGTCCCTGGTTCTACTACTTCAGCCAACAGCAAGTAATTTGATTAGTCAAATTTCAACAAAATGTGTATTCAATAAATACTTTCGTTGTAAAAGCTGGTTCATTTAGTATATTTTTTTTTTATCTTGGACCAGCACTCAGGGGATGACCCCTATATATGCAATGCATTGCGCCGGAACTGAAAACGAGGGGATAGTATTGAGGGGACAGATTACGAAAGCTGAGAAGATAGACAGTTTTCTTGTAGCTATTTCAACCTTTTACTTCGCCGGCTAATTTTTGCTGCAGGGCCGACTTTTCACTGAACACAATTCTCACAGTGTTGCATTATAAATTTTACTCATTATTAAAACAATTATCTCTTAATTGCCACTAAGTTAATTGTAATTTTTATATGCAAATTTAGTCTCAATAATGGTCTTCATTGTTATAATTTGAATACTGCTGCATAAATACATGAACACCATATTATTTAACAATTGTTTCTACAAAATTTGTGAAATAAACAGTTTATAAACATAAAATATATTTTAATAATTATGCCTTAAAATTTTAATTAATTAATTTTGTCTTTCTGTACAGATATTTTAAGGAAAAAGAAATAATAAATTTTACAAAGTGCTCTGAAAGTTTACATACGTGTTTGCAAGTGCCGCGGTGTTTCTTTTTCGCTGCATGAGAACTCAAAATAATTATACAAGACAGATTGTTACCATGATTTTTATAACCTCCAAAAAAGAATTGGTGTGTATATTCACTTTGTCATTCCGTGTGTAACGCACCGAAATATCCATCTCAGACCCCATAAAGTATATATATATATATATATATATATTCTTGATCAGTGATGAAATCTTAGACGATCTGGCCATGTCCATCCGTCCGTCTGTGGAAATCACGATTCAGTCCAAACGAAAAGAATTAGACTCTTGAAATTTGGTACAAATATATCTTGTAGGATAGAACAGGTCAAGTTCGTAAATGGGCTGAACCGGGCCAGAGGGAAAAAAGTTCCCCTAAGCAGAACTAAACCAACCTCTAAAAAACAACATAATTTTTATAGTTTTTTTTTTTGTAATTTTGTTAAGCAAATTATATATTTTTATATCCAACGCGTTAAATTTAGAGCCATAAAATAAAAAAAAAGAACTTTTGGACCCGCCCCTTTAGAGGGCGTTATTATATGCAAAAATAGTGTAAAAATTTGACAAAGTGTTTTAGTTAAGCCTGCATTCCTTAAAAATAACATTTTTAAGCTTTAATGACGAAGCTGAGACGTAACCTGGTACTACTCTTACCTATCCCCCCCCGTCCCCCTTTGCCCCCATAATGACCCTATCAAAAAAAAAAATGAAATGAAAAAAATTAAAAATAAGTTTCACACTTATCCGAAACATTTATTTTTGGAGTTTTATGGCAAAAGTGAAATGTCTCCGCCACCGCCCTTGCCAGAGCTACCCCGACAAAATAAAGTTCAAATACCCTCCAAACAGAATTGGACCCCATAAAGTATATATATTCTCGATCAGTGATGACATCTAATGGCCATACGTCTGTCGGTGGAAAATATGATATAGGCCCCCATTATGAGTTGCATTCGATATTCGATAGCCAACGAAATTGTTGATCGAACGATTTGTCATTTGGTATTATGGCGCACATTCGTTGAAGTAAAACACTACTGTGAATTTTACTGATTAAATTTATTCACAGTAGTACAATTATATCAGCTGGCACTGTAAATAAAATTTTTTTTATAAATTACATAAAATAAAATAAATTTTTTCATATTTGTTTGCATTTGCTCAATTCTTTCCATATTTTTACGCTTTTCAGCTCCTTTTTTTGCAAGTTGTTTTTTGGCCAACTGCTAAATTTGGTTCTATTTCCATATTATCAGTTGCTTCATCATCGTTTGTTGCGGTCGCATCTATGCTTTGGTATTTGCCACTTGCGACGTCCAAACCGAATTCAAATCCTGATGGATTTATACAGGTTTCAAACTCCAGTAGGCCAATTATAGCTTCCTCAATGCTGGTGTAAACATGTAGCTTGTTTGGTCCTCCTCCAGTTGCACGGTATTCGGATCTGTTTTGGCTTAGTTTCTTTTTTGTTTTTGATTTCATGTCAGCCCATACCTGCAAAAGCCAGTGCTTTGGGGTTGTTTCTCTAATATTACGTATTTACTAACCTTAGTCCATTTTGCAGGCGTTCTTACGGGTGGTCCCAAGCAATTTAGTTCCTGCGATATTTCATCCCACAGTTTTTCTGCTTGAAGTTTTGTGCAAATTCCTTTAGCCAGTAAGGGATATTTTTTTCCATTAGCGAAACAAGCTTTGCTAACTGTTGCTTACAACCTTACTCCTGCATAAAATTGACGAATATATTTTAGTAAGTGGTATCTGGTCGACCAAAATAAACAAAAAATTACAAATACTTACATTTTCAACTATTTTTTTTTTAATTTTATTTTTTTAAATTTAAATTTTTTAATTTTATTTACTACGTCGAAAGCAAAATTGTTTTCGACAAAATGTTCGATGCTCAACGAAATATTCGACAGAATTGCCAGTTCATAATACCAATTTGATAATTGATAATCGATATTCGATAGCCAACGAATATCGAATGCAACTCATAATAGGGGCCATAGTCTATTTTTCGACCCCGCCCCCTTTAGTGGGCGTTGACGTACGATATTATATGCAAAAATAGTGTAAATATTGAACAATTTCTACTCCTTAAGGTTATAAGAAGCTGAGCTGTTCTCTGATCTTGCGGGGGTGAAACGTCTCCCCCACGTCACTTCCCGGAATGACTCTGTCAAAATAGAGATTTAAAATTGGGTACAGAAGGGAACTCTGTCCCACCAAATTAAACATTTAAAATTTTCTTACTAAATATTTCGAGGGTATTTAAGATTCGACCCGGTCGAATATAAAGTTTTTACTTGTTTTATTATAATCTGGCAGATAATTTCATGCCATTTATTTATTAAATACTATTTCCGGCATACATATGGCGGCCACGACTAAGAGTAACATGATTCATTCGATCAGTCTAATTTTTTCCAACAATTCTTGTCGCATGGCATCAATAGTGAGTGGCTGGAATATTGGCTCCCAATGTTCCAAGAGTTGCGGGCCTTTCGACATAAACCAATTACTTAAAATAGCAATCCAGAGAAGTTAAATGGCACGAACGGGGGCGGAGGCCCAATGAATAGGCAGGCAGAACCACTTTTGCACATAGAGCTGTTAGCGTTTGGAGCCAAATTTTGTAGATGTTCATCTAATCAATTTTTTGAAACTAAAATTCATTAGCGCTTGATCAACAGATCAAGCTTGTCTATTTGATAGAAATAAAAACCCGAGTGTAAAGCACCTTCTTCTTTTGCTCCAGCAGAGCAAAATTATTGCAAAAACCTAGGCCGATTTTATTGATCAGCAGATCAAGCGCTTGATCAGCAGATCAAGCTTGTCTATTTGAAAGATATAAAATCCCGAGTGTAAAGCACCTTCTTCTTTTGCTCCAGCAGAGCAAAATTATTGCAAAAACCTAGGCCGATTTTATTGACTGTAAACTCAACGAATAGATTTTTTTTAATGTAAATTTTCTCAATTTTGAAGCGTTATTGTCAACACAATTTGACATTCTCAGCTGTCAAACCATAGTTGTATTGATATCGAAAGTTCTCATACAATTAAAAAACACCAGGGGCCAAATTACCTCATTCGATATCGATCGAAATTTCAATACAATTTAAATACAAATTTCGATCCATATCGAATGCCGTAATTTGGGCCCAGACACACAACAAAATCGATATAGAAAGTTTTTTTTTTGTTGGTAGCAGATCATGCAATTTATATATTGCGCATATCTACACAAAAGAAGCTTTCAAACGATATATGCTATTATCATTAGCAGCGGGGGATAATAGAATAAAAATGTACCACAAAAAATGTGTGGGATATTTTCATAGAAATCGGTAATCATTTTTTAACTTGTCCGTCTCTGCTGCGCAGGTATAAAAATTCATAATATTACCCATTATTGATGTTAATGCCGAGGCATAAAATAGAAATGGTATGCTCTGCTGTATCGCATAGACTCCTTTTGAATTTTTACGCACCGAATATGGAGCCAGAGCCAATATTTTGCTCACGAAGAATATACATATTGACGGTTCTGACACCTCCATTTTTATTGCCGGTCTCTTTTATTCGCACAACTTTACACTTTAAAATTGAAATTGCAACTGCAATTAGGCAAAGGGATTTATAACAATTATCGGCTTTCAACTTCATTCTTTATCATTTATGTTATTGTTGTTGTTGCTGTTGTTGTTGTTATATTTATTGTAAACAAAATATCCTTGTGTATAGGGCTGGTTTTTTTTTCATAGCGTGTGCAAAAATCCTTTCATTTTTATGCAAATAATAGACATAATTTAAAAACAGGTTGTTGTCCAGCACAACAGCCGTGTAGACCAACGTTGGGGGCAATCTTTTTCAAAATATTTGCTTATTTTTGTAACTTGGAATTTTATGTGAATTTTTTTTTTTTATAGAAAGCAAAATGAGTTAAAAATTGTTATGCGAATTAACTGTCAGGCAGGTGGAGTTGTGGGGGCCAGTCATCAGCAAAACGTTTGCTGCGGAACGGCGTCTATGCAAGAATGGAAAGTGTAGCGCCAGTCGCCCCTGGCATGAAATATATACGTGAGTGAGGTTAGGTTAAAAGGGCTGCCCGCAGTAAGCGAGAAAAACACTCGGAGGCCCGTAGTGATTCAAGACGAAGTGGTGGTTCCTGAGAACCACCCAGAACTTCTCACAAAGCCCGCCAGGGCAGCCATCGGTGCATCCCTGAGGCAGTCCAGATCTCGCAGGAATCGAGAGCCTACATGTCGAAGCCTATGCTCCTGCAGGGCCGGACAGTCACAAAGGAAATTTCTGTACTGTTTCCTCTTCTTCTTCATCGAAACAGATCCTGCAGCGGCCATCATGGCGAAAGCCCAAACGCTCTGACATGTGCCCAATTGCACAGTGCCCCGTCAAGACCCCTACCAGCAGTACCAACGGCTTTTTCCCAAAAATCAGAAGTTGTCTAGTCCTAGCTCTGCTAAGCGAGGGCCATAGAGTTTTGGAGACCCTACAGGCGATAATACTTGACCACCTGCTTGTCACCTTACTCCTTGCCCACTCCTGAATTTTGCTCAGCAGCTCAACTGAGGGAATGTCAATATTCCTACGCGATACTGTTTCATTCAATGCCGAACTTTGCATTTGGGCATTCGTCCGCCATTTCATTTCCCTGAAAGCCTTCATGCCCTGAAACCCAAAATATTTTGACGTCATGTCCTTTAAGTCTGGCCAGAGATTGAATGCATGCCAGTACACATTTCGAGTGAAGTTTCTAAAAATATAAATATAAAGCCATCATTTAAAAATCAATCTCATCGAGAGATGCCAACTATACTTCGAAGTTTAGAAGACATGGATTTACTGCCTATTTGAAGACATTGTAGAAAAAAATTTATAAAATTTTGTTTTTGTACCAAATTTACAAGGGTGCATTACAGAACACACACCCTTCTTTATCGATAGTTTACCGAAAAGGAAATATGGCTATAAGTAATTCTCTATCTTCTCATCTTTATCGGATGTCTCCTTTCCACTCTATCCCCTCCTTTTCAAAGTTCCAGCACAATGTATTGCATGATGAGGGGTCATCCCCAGAGTGTCCGTTCAAATATAAAAAAAGGCTTCTTTCCAAATCGTGAAATCAGCTCCCTTAAGTGCGCTGCAGTTTTGACAGGTAGGCAAATGTTTGAAAATTAATTCCTATTGCTGGAGAAAATGGGAAAGACTTAAGGCTCTCAATTTCAGTGTAATGAACTTTCGCCAGGTTTTTCGATAATATTTGCAAGACCCGCAATATATCTAGAACGTGTTCTTTTGTGGAAATTTACTTGAAAGAAAAAAATTTAAATCTTTTATTTTTACCTGTTAATTTACGGCCAATAATTCGTGCAGTTATTGAACGTTCTCGCACCAATTTTATTTTTAACGACTCCAAACCAGGGCTACCAGAAATTTTTCGTGAAAAATCAGCAAATTTCCCAAAAAAAATCGGCATTATCGGCACTTTCATTTCTTAAAATCCGCAAAAAATCGGCATTAATTAAAAAACTTATTTTGACATATAAACAAAAACAATTCAATATAATTTATTAAATATTATACATAAACCAGCATGTATAGATCAATAAATTTGCACCTCACAAGTTTTGAAATTATTTTGGGGTTTCGTTTAATCTCCCAATTGGCAATTTAAAAGAAAGGATTTATTATTTTATTCATTTAGAATGACTTTTACTTAAAAAAAATACATAAGATCAACTTGCTTTTTATAAAACAGTATAAAATAATTAAAAAAGATGTGTGGTGTCGTGGGACTCCGGATAGGAACGCAGTTCCTTATTATAAAAATATTAATTTTAAGTTCTATTCGAGGTATAAAGAAAATAATTATTCGGGTATACATTTTTTATTAGGATTTTTCTTTTCGCCGATCAACGAAAATACAGAATCAGTTTTGTTCCCAAACGAAATTGAATTCCGTCACGGCCCGGCTGCGTATGATTAATATTTGTTTGTATGGAATTGTATTACTCATACGTCTTAAACATTGAGTTAGAAACAAAATATCTTACGTTACGGACGTTTCTTCCCGGTTAGGGTACCCCTCCGCAACGTCTCATAAGGAACTTCGTTCCAATTAAAATATATACGTCTTTTCCAATAGTATTTCAAAATTTTGCTATTATATTTCAGAATTTCCTAAAAATTAACTCTACTCGTAGGTTCTAAAATAGGAGTTACAAAATACAATTAAAAATTTAGAATATTATCTAATATGTAACTGTAAATCCTAAAATTTTTGAACAAAATTCGTAAATATAATACAAAAATTGGAAATAATGTGGTTTTCATAAAACAATCATCTATATTAGATTTTGACATTTTTATTAAATCGTTATTTATTTCGCAATTAGAGTTTTTCATTTTCAAATAATCTTTAGAATAAAGAATTCCTTCTTTTAAAGTTTTATGTTCTAAGGAACATCGGAATTTCGTGCACAGCTACAACAAGGCAATTGAATTGTTATTAAAAGAAGAATTATATAATAAAAGATGTTCCACACTATTATTAAAAAATCGACATTTTTAATGGGTAAAATCGGCATATTGAAATTTTTGGAGTAAAAAATCGTCAAAATGCCGATAAATCGGCATTTCTGGCAGCCCTGCTCCAAACCATCAGCAAGAGAGAGAGAGAGAGAGAGAAATGCTTCTTTTCATGTCCAGAACATTAAGAGCCCCTGACTCCTTAATACTTGCACCACCTATAGAAACAGATGAAGCAGCATGGTCATACGTAAGTCGATGCGTAAGCATACAACACTGGGTCTTACGAGCATTAAAATCGACCCTGTTCGCTTGACCCCATTCGGATATCTTCACGAGGTCACTATTCAAAACGTCATTCATAAACTGCCTCCTCGTCTCGTTTTCAGACGTTGACAGCCTGCAGTTAAATGAATATGAATGCGAAAGGCTGCTATCATCTGCGAAAAAGTGAATAGGGCAGGAAGTTTGGGAAAGTAGATCGCTGAGAAAAATTAGAAATAGAGTAGGAGAAAGAACGGAGCGCTGCGGTACCCTTGAGTTGACTCTGAACTCATCGGATGAGACTCGTATAGAGCGAACCCCGGGGAAGCTCGATATAAAGCGAGAGAAGGTATCTCCGACACCAAATGCATAAGTTTGGACAGGAGTGCTCCATGCCACACTCTATCGAACGCCTTAGAAATATCTAGAGCCAACCACTTTATTTTCGCCAAAACGGTGTATGGAGCTACACCAGTTTTCCGAAAGAAGGGCCAATATGTCACCTGTAGAGCGGCCTTTGCGGAAACCATACTGGCGGTCGTTTAGTAAACTATTGGACTCCAGATATTTCACAAGATGGAAGTTAAGCATAGTTTCCATCACCTTCGATATAGCAGAACATATTGCAATCGGGTGGTGCTGCTGAAATGAGGGAAAAGCTGCCATTACAGTGAACGATGAGCGCTATCGGACCAACGATAACTGATTGTAGCAAAACGGTGCCACCGGCCATATACTCGTAGCGCTCAATTTGATGACAACTTTATTTTCAGAAGTGGTCATGTTCACTGGTCCACCCCGTTTATGCTATTTAATGCCTATGGATTACTTTTAGGGGACAATGTTAAGCATAAGCATTGGAAGGCAAGCAGGCTTATTGTGTTTGGGGTTTTACGCCTTCAGATTCGATATTTTGTAATAGATTTTTTTTTGTCTTTAAGCTATTACAATTTGTCGAATTTGAAAGCGTAAATCGCCAAACACAATAAAAGTGAATATTCAAGTCGCAACTGACGCCATACGGCCTGATTTATATCAAAATTTAGAGGTCATCCCCTGGGTCCTGGTCCGAGCTAACAAAAAAAAAATTTTTGTCGAAAATTGGCTTAATCGAATGGATTAGAGTCGACTACGCTATACTGGAAATAACCAAAACCCAATTTTTTTCAGTTAACCGACTTTTTTCCTACAACGTAGTTCGGATTACTGAAATTTGTTACAGTTTAGCGTACTGCTTAAAATCGGTAAAAACAATATTTTTTATATCAAATCTGTATATTTTTTACGTCAATTTAATGTAAAAATTTTTTTTAAAAAAAATTATTCATTTTGTTGTTGAAATTTTTCACGAATTCCTCGAAAATGTCTAGCCACTTGCATTGACAATATAATAGAAAAATACAATAAAGTACGTAAGAGCGAAAAGGACAAATATATTTTGCCATTTAATTTTTTAACAGACAAAACATGCACAATTTAGGTTAGGTTAGATTGAAGAAGAGGGGCATAAGCATCCCAATCCGTCATAGATTACACTTAGGCCTCATAGGCCTGTTGTGCGCTCTATAATAAAGAGTTCCCATTCCACTGTAGGGAGCCTCCACCGATACCATGGGAACCTCTGAGTTTGATTACGTCAAGAACCTAGTTTCTTCAATGTACTTCCTTAAGTCTTTCCAATTAGAGCCCCTAAGGAATTCCATCTCCTGTATAATCTTCTGATTAAATGTTTGTCTTCTGACTTGGCTAAAAGCTGGACAGTAGTACAAGTAGTGCTCCAGTGTCTTGCCCTTTTCAGCCTTAAGTTATGCAATCGATTTCTAATAAATAAAATTGTCATTGTTTATTCTTTTCACTAAAGCGAAGTAAGTTCCATACAAAAAGTAGTTGTGGGCTTGATTTTGGTTTTCAGTAATACGATATTTTCAGTAAAGCGATATTTCGCTAAAGCGAAGTGAATAAGATTAGCTGCGTTTAAAATCAGTGCGGGGATTTGTATCGCTTTCAGTATTCTGATTTTTTTCTTTCAGTAAAGCGTGTTGCGCTAAAGCGGATTCGGATTATGTAATTCGCGCCTGCGAATTACATAATCTATTATAACGGAAGTTATTTTTAAAATACAAATGCCATGCAATTATCTAACAGATTATAATAATAAAAATTAAATTCTAGTTCTCTGCAGCTAAATGCAGGTTAATGGAGTGTTTCTAAGTGATTCTTACATGATACGAATACCGGTCCTATGGAACTTCAGGCAAATCAATTTTCTACTCTATGCAACATTTTATAGATTTCTTCTTTAATTAATAAATCAATATTTTTGCAGTCATTAGGTTAGGTTGAAACAGCTATTAGGGCATCGAAACGATACACTACTTCGGTACTTTTGTAAGAAGTTTAAATCATCCTAATCTTGACTTTCCTAAAAATGAGGGTACTTTAGTCAGCCCTATATTTACCACGCTGTCTTAATTAAGTCCAGAATAAAAGTTAAAGCCAAATGTTGATGACCCAGCACTGGATTTTACAGGACACTGGCATTTTAATGCCTTCTGCATTAAACATTGTAGACTACAATTAGCATTTTGTCGTGGATTTGTAATCTACAGTGTCCTGTTAGCAAGGACTTCTACACACAGTGTCTCCCTCATGATCCCTTTTTAAATAAGTATCTCATGTTGTTATCACCTCCTTTTAAACTTGTCCTTTTTAATATTGTAAATAATTATTAAATGTGAATTAAGTGCAAGAGTTGTGGTTAAAATAGCCACTCAATGTAAATATTTACGGAAAAATGGAACATTAAGTTTATTACGCCAATAGAATTAAATGTTTCTATTTTTTCAATACAAACAAGGAATTTTTGTTTATTCACCATTAAATCTTAACCATTATTTACACAATTGGTGACAAGTACTAAGTGAAATAATATTTACAGACGTGTAAAAATGCGTGAAGCTAGAAACCACAAATTCGGTTTTGAAGTTCAACAACATCCGAATTTGTATCTTTTATTATAGTTTTGCAAATGCTAAAAATGAAAGACCGGGATGAAATAATATATCTATCAAAAGATTTTGCGATTTTTCCGGTAAACTAATTGCAGACCAGAAATAGTTGTTATCAAGTACTTTTTAGAAAATGCTCTTTTTATACAGTTTGTCATTCCGTTTGTAACGCAGCGAAATATCCATCTGAGACCCCATAAATAAAGTCTCATCATACTAGCGTATGATTTTATATTCTTGATCAGTGATGAAATCTAAGACGATCTGAGCATGTCCGTCCGTCCGTTAGTCTGTGGAAATCACGGTTCAGTCCAAACGAAATGAGCCAGACTCTTGAAATTCGGTATAAATATATCTTGAAGGATAGCTCAGGTCAAGTTCGTAAATGGGCTGAATCGAGCCAGAGGGGAAAAAGTTCCCCTTGGAAGAACTAAACCAACCTCTAAAAAACAACATAATTTTTAAAATTTTTTTGTAATTTTGTTAAGCAAATTATATATTTTTATGTCAAAGAAGGTCAAAAATACTCGTATAGGCGTTATTATATGCAAAAATAGTGTAAAAATGTAACAAATTGTTTTATTTAAGTTTGTTCTTTTTTTGCTAATTTTTCGACCTATTTTTTATATAATAATACAATATTTTTTAAGCTTAACTGCCATCCCTAAATACAGGCGGCAAGCGTTTTTTAGCTGTCAAAAGTTCTCATGTCCATACATTTTGTATGGAGCATACCGAAATAATGCGGCGGCAACGCTGTGGCAACGCTTTGCTATTGGAAAATCCGATTTTGACAGAGCGTTTTCTAATGAAGTTGGTTGCAAAAGAAGAGAATTGTAACCAGAGCAAAAGAGCAAAGATTTACAAAAGTGAAATATATAATAAAAGAAAAAATTTGTGCACTTCGTATTAGAAAATGGTGGTAAGAAAATATTTACAATATGATTATATACATAAATATGTATGCACGTTTGTAATTTGTACAAAATTTCAATAACAAAATCACAAATGTCGTCCGTCCAGCTGTTAAAATAATCAGGGTTGTTTAATTTGTTTGTGTGATAACCCTGTTTTTATTGTTTTTTGACACAACGTTGCCGCTTTTGTTTAGGTATGGCATTTCAGCGTTAAAGCTCAGCGGAAAAAAACGTTCCGCTTTCCGCCCGTATATATATATATATATATATATATATATATATATATATATATATATATATATATATCATAAAGATCTTAAGCTTAAAAAATATTGTATTGTTTTACTTAAGCCTACATTCCTTAAAAATAACATTTTTAAGTTTTAATGAAGAAGCTGAGACGTAAACTGGTACTACTCTGCCCTAACTCCTACTACCCCTTTGCCCCCTAAAAGACCCTATAAATTTTTTTTTTTTTTTTTTAAATTTCGTATATAATTATCCCAAACATTTATTTTTAGAGTTTTATGACAGAGGTGAAATGTGTCCCCCACAGACCTGGCCAGAGCGACCCCGCCAAAATAGTTTTAATACCCTCCAAAAATATTCTTGATTAGTGATGAAGTCTAAGACGATCCATACATTCGTCTGTGGAAAACATGATATAGTCTATTTTTGAACCCCGCCTTCCTTAGTGGGCTTTGACGTACGATATTATATGCAAAAATAGTGTAAATATTGAACAATTTGTATACCTTAAGCCTAGAAGAAGCTGAGATATTCTCCGATCTTGCAAAAGTGAAACGTTTCACCCACGGCCCTTCCCAGAATGACTCTATCAAAATAGAGATTTAAAATTGGGTACAGAAATGTCTTAAAGGAACTCTGTCCCACCAAGTTAAACATTTTAAATTTACTTTCTAAATATTGGGAGGGTATTTTAGAATCGCCTAGGTCGAATATAACGTTTTTACTTGTTTTAGCTGGGATCTCTTAATTTTTTAAATTTTTTGAAATAATATTATTTTGTCTATTGTTCGGCTAAAGGTCATGTTTTTGATAAAATTAATAAACATTAAACATTTTCTTTTTATTTAATCTTTATTTAATTTTAATAGCTATTGCTGATCATCCCAATATTTCGAATAGCTTCGCTATTCATCTTCAGGGGAAACACTGTTGGATACAAAACAATAATAATAAAATAATTTTTTTAATTTAATTATTAAAAATTTTTCACTAACAAAATCATCACTACATACATGTACAATTAAAATTGAATAATAATTAAATATTTTATAAAAAAGGCTTCCATATACTCTGCGTCGATCGTCTTTGGCTGCGAAAAAAACCGATTTGATGAGGTTATTTCTTGTGTTTATTTATTATATTTCTATAAATCTGAGCGCATTTCTCTGTGTCTTGTTTGTAGTTAAGTATTTTCTCTGCTGGAACGTCAATTATATGTAACATCTCTAAAGTGAATCTCCTGGAATTATGTTTTTCTTCTTGTAATATTTTTACGTCCTCAAAATTTGGCATATGACTTTCTTTCGCACAGTGGGCCGCAAGTGCAGTTTTTTGCTCCAGAGGTTTGTCCTTCGTTTTTATATCCGACCTATGAGATGCTAGTCTGGTCTTTAGTTTAGTTTTTTGAAAATGTCATAGGTCTGCACTTTTCGTTATCTTACGTTTGGCGCCTGCATAGCATTCAAACTTCAACTCAGGAACACCTCCTTAAATACTGTATGCATTTTTATTACAATCGGACTATCCTTTAAGAAACTGTAGAATTATTAATTTTTTTTTCTCTTCCCCACTGTGCAACGTTCGTGGTGCTCTATTAGCTTAATGCGAACCAGTCCTGTATTATTTATATAGTAAACGCAAAAATTGCTAACAATTTATATAATTTTTATAAAACAGCTTTAAATATTTATTATGAATAAGACGGCAATAATTAAAGCTCATTCTAGCTGCTGTTCAAATGTGGCATTTATCATCTATTGCATTTGACAGAGAACAACCCGCGCCATACATGCAATACCTAAAGCTTCAGGCTATTTTATTTAGCCAAAATTAAAAAAATTTTTACATATTGCACTTTATGTATTCATATCTTTTGCAATAAAATTTCTTGTATTATATAAATTACCTTAATCGATATTTCGATACAATTTAAATAAAAAGAGTTGCATAATGAATAACATATGTAATTCGTCCCCTAGACTTAAGAAAAGAGTCCCAAATTGTGTGTAAAAATATTAACAATTTATTTGCTCATTTTATGCTTATTATTAAAAAAAGACAACATAATTTCATAAAAATTTTTTCATTCATACAGCAAATAGCTAACAAACAGTATTGGCATTGAAAATTTCAATCCAATAGCCGTCAGGGTCCTTGATAAAAGCCAAACCTTTCATGCGTCCATCGTTGGGTTTTTTAACAAAATCAACACCCATTTCTTCGAATCTAAAAATAAAATTGCACTCGTTATTATTTAAATTGTAATTTTCCTTTTCCTTGGTTTAATACCTTTTGCAAGCGGCATACACATCTGGCACCATAACGCCAATATGGCCAAAACCACGAGGATCCGAATTGCCATTGTGATAGCAGTGATCAGGATCACTCTCAGTACCCCAGTTGCTGCAAGTGAGACAGACAATATGAAATGATGTTTGAATAGAGCAAAATTGACGAAAGAAATAAAAATAAATTTTGATCTCAGTACTCCAATACAATGCTTACGATTTTCTAGGTTAATAACCTAAAATTTCGAATAGTTTTCATTTTGAATGGAATTACAGAGTAATTTACCCCCAGCGCACAGATTGGAAAGCAAAATTTTAAATTTTTATACATACTTTTTTTTAACTCTGACCAAAACTCAGGGTATGACCTCTACGTATGCATTGTACTGCGCCAGAACTAGAAAGGAGGGGATATTATTGCGGGGACAGGTGAAGAAAGATGAGAAGATAGAGAACCTTTTACTTCGCCGGCTAATTTTTTGCTACAGGGCCGTCGACGGAGGGTGCTGTTCCCTGCTAATTACGTTCAGTGACCAGAGCAATGCCTTCACATTTTTTTGACATAAAATTTCTAGATCTTTTCCTATCGCATAGGATTATATAATAATTTCGGATTTGTATGGAAATCGTGCAATTTTCTCTA
>OX637534.1:20549957-20644957 GCA_951800035.1 Linnaemya tessellans | reverse complement strand
CTTGATCAGTGATGAAATCCAAGACGATCTGGGCATGTCCATCCGTCCGTCCGTCTGTGGAAATCACTATTCGGTCCAAACGAAAAGAGCTGGACTCTTGAAATTTGCTATAAATATATCTTGCAGGATAGCAAAGGTTAAGTTCGGACATGGGGCTAAATCGGGCAAGAGGGAAAAAGGTTCCCCAACCTCTAAAAAACAACATAATTTTTTTTTGTAAATTTGTTAACCAAATGATATATTTTTATATTAAAGAAGGTCCAACGCCTTAAACTTGGAGCCATAAAATAAAAATAAATTTTGGAACCCGCCCCTTTTAGTGGGCGTTATTATATGCATAAATAATGTGAAAATTTAACAATTGTTTTACTTAAGCCTACATTCCTTAAAAATAACATTTTTAAGCTTTAATGAGGAAGCTGAGACGTAATCTGGTACTACTCTGTCCTACCCCTTCCCCCCCCCCCCCTTTTGCCCCTAACTGACCCTATAAAATTTATTTTTTTTTATTTGTATTTAATTATCCCAAACATTTATTTTTAAGAGTTTTATGACCAAGGTGAAATATCTGCCCCACGGCCCTTGGCAGAGAGACCCCAACAAAATACACTCTTAATAACCTCCAAAAAGAATTGGACCCCATAAAGTATATGTATATATTCTTGATCAGTGATCAAGTCTGAGACGATCTAGCAATGCCCCTACATTCGTCTGTGATAGTCTATTTTTTGACCCCGCCCCCTTTAGTGGGCGTTGACGTACAATATCATATGCAAAAATAGTGTAAATATTGAACAATTTGTATTCCTTAAGCCTATAAGAAGCTGAGAGGTGATCTCTGATCTTGCAGAGGTGAAACGTCTCTCCCACGACCCTCCCCGGAATGACTCTGTCAAAGTATAGATTTAAAATTGGGTTCAGAGATGTCTTAAAGTAACTCTGTCCCACCAACTTAAACACTTTAAATTTACTTACTCAATATTTGGAGGGTATTTAAGATTCGACCCGGTCGAATATAACGTTTTTACTTGCTTTGATTTTTAATTTAATCTTTTTTCTTAACAATCGATACTTATTATAGAGTTTTATGAAAGAAGAGGCTTATTTTTTCATATATTATTGAGAACAAGTTTTAATATTTACTTAATTAAGCTGGCCGCTTGGTACTATGTAGTTGCGAAATTAATAAAATATTTGTTTTATTTTAGTTCAACATTTCGTATGGGAGATAAGAAATAATAACGTTGCGGAATTGGTACTCTTCAAATAATGTACTTTGCATTTCTTACATATTTTGGGGAAAAAAGAGTCGGTGCAATTAAAGCTAAAATGTTTAGAATTTATCAATTACCAAATATATAAATATAACATGTTGAATGTTTGTCAAACTCTTTGTGGTATCTAAGGGGATGTTGTATAATTTTACTCACAACTGTGCGAATTGAAGACGTAGAAAGAGTACAAAAAAAAAATGGACAAGAAAAACAGATGCTAGAAACACAACTGCGACGAATGACGAATTTTTGGTCGCGAATATTTGTCGCCAAATGGAAATGCTCACAATCGTGGTGTTGGTCGAAATTCGTGATACTCAGCGAAAGTTGAAATGGATTTATTTCTAATTGTTTCGTCAGTGAACGATGAGCAAAACAGTATCAGGTGACCAGGTTTCATATACTGAAACCTGTTTTTTTGTGGAAAAAGATAGTTCACTACTGTATTGTTGCAGGTAGCACGAAAATTTTCAGTGCATACTAAAAATTAATTCACCAATTCACATAAATTTATCATTCGGACGACTTTTTATTAATATTGAACACTATTTATAATATAGTATTTATTTCTATGTCCTACTTTTTCATATGGTCACCTCCTCAGCTGTGAAATGGAAAGAATAGTTTATTTACAGAAAAAAAATTCAGAAAATAAATACAAAAAGAAATTTTTTCTGGAAAAAATGGAGACCACCGGGGTAATTATTGAATGTTTAAAGAATCTGGCATCAGAGGATTACAAAGATTTTTAAAAAAATTTGCAATTTTTTTGTTCATTATTTTCATTTATTAGTCGTTATTGTGTTTCACACGATGAATTTATTGAGAGAATTTTTAACAACGAATTCGTCGTACTGAACGAAATACGTTGTTCGTTCCAGTTGTATTCCTACCATAAATTATTAACAAGGCGAATTCATATAACGTGAACTCGACAGCTGTTTTCCGGATTTTCTGCTGCTTTAAAATTGTTTCTGTCTGTCAATCTTTTTTTTTCTATATACTTTCAAACGATTTTGACATTTGAAATTACAGGGGATTCGCTCATGAGTTCACCTGGTATTAATTCGCTTTGATTATTAAGTGCTAATTCATCAAAACTATTTCATTCTTTTAACCTTCTTATTTGACAATTTTCGTATAGAATAATGATGTCGAATAACGATGTTATTAATATCAATTATCTGTTATGAATTTCACCTTTAAAACTACCATTCTGTAATACAAATTTCCTTTCATCAATCTTTATCAGCATTCATTGAAAACAAATCAAAAATGAAGAATTTGTGCCTGCACATTTTATATGACAAGGAAGAAAGGTGCCTGCTTGTCAAACCATTTGTGTAGTTTATTTTGAGTCTTCTACTTCACTATTGATTTTTTTATGGTATTAATAATAATAATAGAATATAATAACACAATTCCACAAAAAAATGGAGCTTTAATCGATATGTTTTTCTAATTTAAAAAATTTATTTACTTTCAGGAATAATACATTCATGGATTGTTTCGTGACAAGATTTGTAAAGATTGTAATCTCTTCGAAGTGGTTGTGATGTTTAAACGTGCCTTGCGTTAGATTTTTCAACACTGAAATCGTGTAAGGCTCAAAAAATATCGTATGCAATTGCTCAACAATTCTGGCCTTAACAGAAATTTTATTGTATTTATATTTTCCTAATATTTAGTTAAATAATTGTTCACGAATACGTGCGCCGTGGTAAACTTTTTCCTAAAAACTTGTAAATTTTCTCATAAGGCAAACAAACGTAGCAACATTTTGTAAGAATTTGTAAATAATTAAATGAATATAAATTAATGAATTTGAAATCAAATTTTTTTTTACATAAAAAAGCTGCTGGCAGCTAAATGTGATGTAATTTTAATTAAATATTACTCGTTGAAAATCAATTTTCTATCTTTAACTTATTTTCTAAGTAAAAGACTTTTGTATTTGTATTGTTAAATTAAAAAAAGAAAATTATTTATAAATAATTATTGCTTTAAAAATAGTTGTATATAAGATTGATGATATCCTAAAAATTAAATATGTATTTTCTTTATAATTGAAAAGCCAAATAAATAGAACAAATATTTAACGTTAACAACATTTTTTTATAAATTAAAATATATATCTTTAGTTTCAGTTCCGAAATAAATATTAAAATAATGTTATAAAAAAAGTCGCAAAGTAGCTCTGAGTCAAGTTCAGGCCACATAGAATCCGTCATACCAAGGCGAATTCACACAAGGTGGACTCATTTATGCAACTTTGTGTAAAATTTATTGAACTGTCAAATAAAATGCTTTGGAAAAAACAATGGCCGCACACAAAAACAGTTCAATTTGACAGTCCAATAATTTCGCCTTGGTAACAACTGATCATCAATTTCTGAACTAAGGCCACCTGGTATGAATTCGCCTTGCGTCATACGTTATACATCGCCTTTTTCTACTGACAGCTCGAGTTGAAGTACATACATACATGCTGTCTTATATGAGTTGCCACATTCAGTACTTCTTCGTCAACGCAAAGTACGAAATTTGGCCAACTTTCAACTTCTGACATACGTTGAATACTTTGACAGACATCAGTAATTTTAAAATTTTATAAAATTTATTTATTTTATAAAATTTTTTAGATATTATTTAATTTTTCCTGAACACAATAAAACTATTCAAAATAATTTGAAAAACTTATTGATGTCTGTCAAAGTATTCAACGTACGTCAAAAGTTAAAAGTTGGCCAACTTTCGTACTTTGCGTTGATGCAGAAGTACTGAATATGACAACTCACATAACACAGCATGTATGTACTTCAATTCGAGCTGTCAGCTGAAAAATGCGATGTATAACGTATGACGGATTCTATGTGGCTCGGCCTTTAAAAATGGCGACGCATAACGTATTCTATGTGTGCCTCGGCCTTCAGTCAATATCCAGACCGCTAATCATTTACTTAGGTTGATTTAGCTCTTCTTAGGGGAACTTTTTTCCCTCTTGCCCGATTTAGCCCATTTCCGAACTTGACCTGTGCTATCCTTCAAGATATATTTATACCAAATTTGAAGAGTCTAGCTCTTTTCGTTTGAACAGAATCGTGATTTCCACAGACGGACGGACGGACATGGTCAGATCGTCTTAGATTTCATCACTGATCAAGAATATATGTACAGGGTGTTTTTTTTTAAAGGTATAGAACTTCGAATTGAAATAAAACACAAGAAAATCGTTTTAATGTCCATCAATTTGGCTTTATTGGAAGGATAATTTTATGCCATTAATGTTTAAATATGATTTCGGGCATGTGGCCGCCGCGGCTGCCTCGAATAAAGCCAATTCTACAGGTCCAATTTTCAACCACTTTTTCGAGCATATGGGGCCGTATGTTGGCAATAGCGCCACGAATGTTGGCTTCCAAGTCCCCTAACGTTTCTGGTTTGTTGGCGTAGACGAGCGACTTCACATATCCCCAAAGAAAATAATCCAATGGTGTCAAATCACACGATCTTGGTGGCCAATTGACAGGTCCATTCCGCGAAATTATGCGCTCATCGAATGTTTCCTTCAATAAATCGATTGTGACGTGCGCTGTGTGGCATGTAGCGCCGTCTTGTTGGAACCACAACTCATCCACATTCATGCCATCCAATTCGGGAACAAAATAGTCGGTTATCATGGCTCTATACCGGTCTCCATTAACGGTAACTGACTCTCCAGCATTATTTCGGAAGAAGTATGGCCCAATGACTCCACCAGCCCATAGAGCACACCAAACAGTCAGTTTTTGTGGATGTAATGGCGTCTCAAGGGTCTCATGTGGATTCTCTTCACTCCAAATCTGCAAATAACAGGCTATAGCCTGTTGGGAAATTAACATCCTGTAATACAATTTACATAAACAAAAGGTTCACTATTAAAATATAAATTCATACATTAATTAAATTTTAATTTTTATAATCACCCCTATCGGGAATAACAAGTGGAATTCTCGTTCACTGGAAATTTTTATTCCACTTGAAGGGAAAAGAAATTATTTCCGCTATCAGTTCTCAGTGAATGTAAAGAAGAGAAGAAACTGAAAACAACATGAAAAATTCAAAAGAAATTTGTGTTGAAAAATTTACATTTATGTAATAATTCAGTCGCAAAGCAGCTCAGAGTCAGTCAACATCAAGCCTCGTTGGCAATTATTTTTTAAGTGCAGCCAGACCACTGATCGTTTGCTCTCTTTCGAGAGTTTTGCGTCTCACTCGCACTAGTTAATCTATACACCTCAGATAACTGTATAAATTTACAGTTCTTCTAAGGAATTTTCCGTGGTTAACTACTTTGCTACTTCCCGTGTGAAGGCATAAGTCGTGTACAGTCAGTCACAGTAACGGATAAAAATACGGGCTAATAACATCGCCGACATATGGTCTGAGTCACTCCGTCGTCACCTGTGCACCAATACTTTGCAAATTTACTTTGTAAATTATTCTACAAATAAATAAAATAAAAATAAATAATATGTAATAATTAAAAAAAAAAGTATGGCCAAATTTTTAGTAGTAAAATAATTTGGATACAGTTTGGAAACCGAACAAAACAAATTAAAAATATTCTTAATGTTTAAAATTGGAGCAACAAGTTTTACAAAGACGCAGGCAATTGATTTGTTGCAAAAAATATCAGTTTGTGTCTTATGAACGGGTCTTGCCGCTAAAATAAAATTTGCAAATTCTAATATTCGAATTATAATAGAAAATACTTAAATTTTCTACTCTATTCCCCACCAAAAACTAAGTGAAAAAACTCAAGAGAAAAAACCATTCACAATAAGGCGAATTTAATTTCAGCATGAAATCATTCACGGGGGAATGTTTTCATGATTGCAATTTTAGGGAAAAGGGAAAAATTATTCATGATAGGAGTGAATAATAGGATTTTTATTTCTATTGTCACAACCTAAAAACGAAAATAGCTACGAGAAGTGTGAGCTATTTGGTGGTTAGCGATAAACGTTACGACAAATTAAAAATACCAATCGCTTTTTTTTAATTAAATAAAATATACAAAGTATTTGTTAAAGAAATACAATTCAAAAAGAAACAACTAACAAAGAGAAAGAGTTTAATTTAGATTAGCAAATTGTCTATATAAACTGCTTGTTAAGGCAATAGAAACAGTTTAAACTTGCAGTTAGTCTTTGCAAGATCATTATTTTGTTGTAGCCATGAAGTTAATTCACCTGTCTGTCTGTTTTTTTATCACACTGAGTAAGTTGGGTTTGAGAGAGGGCAGTGAAAGTGGAATGTGTGGCTGCCTGCTGGCTACACTTGAATAAATAATAAAATTTTATATGACTCATATTGATTTTATTTATTTTTATTTTTTTTTGTAGCTGTTGCATCCGCAAAAAGCAAAAGTGGGTGTTCTATAGTATTACCGCACGATATTAAGGGATTTTCTCCCGTTATATTAATTTCTACCACGAGGAAAAGTAATTCATATAAAATTTTTAAGCCAACTGGTCAGACGACTGGGGTAAAAGAAGGCTTTCAGCTGAAGTTGGCTTGCGCGGGTAAGAAGAATGTTTTTAGTGAAGCCAGTGTCGATACACTGGAGCTGAAATGCTCCAACGGCGATTTTGTCGATTCAAATAATAACATTCAACCACTTGGCGAATTGTCATGCAAATCTATACCGAAATCTTCGCTGAAAATAACTGCCCAGGAGTGTTCGAATGGAAATGGTTATATTTATGAAAGTGGTTTTGACATCGATGGCCAATTTTATGGGCCACTATTTGAAATATGCTACAACAATATTACAGAAAACACCTTCTATACGCACAATATACTTAATGGAGCTGCATTGAATTGTAAGTACGTGGCAATAAAATAACATTTTTTTTCTTAAATTTCCTCTATTCCAAATAAATTGAAGTTATTGATTTCACCACGTTTTTCGAAACAGGAGGGTTACTCTGTAATTCGATAAACTGTTCAAAATTGTATGTTATTAACATTGAAAATCGAAAGCATTTTGTTGCGAATCGAATTACACCAATACCTCGCTTTGCGTCGTATTACATACTCGTACACTGCGTTTACATTAGACAGTGCTGTTAAGACAATAGCAACACGCACACACTTTTTCAATTGTCTGGAGTACTGTCTTGAATTTTTTGAAGACAGTAAAATAGGACAGTGATTTGACATATGCTGACAATAATTGACATTTGTTGAAAAAAAGAACGCACAGAACACAGTTTTTATAGTAAAAAGCACAGTATCACTTTTAGTTTTTATCACTTTCAGTTTTTAACTTATATAACTCGCGTAATTCGCTTATTGCCGCAATTTCCAATTCCACTTTCTTGTTTGACATTTTTAACGGAATGAATTGTCTTAACTATTGTCTGGAAGCCTCTACTACTGGTATAATTGTCAGTATTTTTGACAACTAATACGTATTCTTTTATGTCTTGACAGCACTGTCTAATGTAAACGCAGTGGTACATACAAAAAACAAAAACAACAGAAAAACAAAAACAACAGAAAAACAAAAAACTCAATTAAAACAAATACCTAATTCACACGATGAATTTTATGACGTCTAATTTTATGAATTCCCTTTTAAAATTGGTTCCAAAAACTCTTTGCGTTCATACGATGGATTAGGTTTTCATGTCTATTTTTATACCCACCAAAAGAGAATTGGAGGGTATATTCAGTTTGCCATTCCGTTTGTAACACAGCGAAATATCCATCTGAGGCCCCATAAAGTATATATATTCTTGATCAGTGATGAAATCGAAGACGATCTGAGCATGTCCATCAGTCCGTCCATCTGTGGAAATCACTATTCAGTCCAAACGAAAAGAGCTAGACTCTTGAAATTTAATATAAATATATCTTGAACGATAGCACAGGATAAGTTCGGAGATGGGCTAAATCGGGCAAGAGGGGAAAAAGTTCCCCTAAGAAGAACTAAACGAACCTCTAAAAAAAACATAATTTTTAAGGATTTTTTTATAATTTTGTTAAGCAAATGATATACTTTTATATTAAAGAAGAACCAACGCCTTAAACTTGGAGCCATAAAATGAAATAAAAGTAATTTTTGGACCCCGCCCCTTTAGTGGGCTTTATTATATGAAAAAATAGTGTAAAAATTTAACAAATTGTTTTACTTAAGCCTGCATTCCTTAAAAATAACATTTTTAAGCTTTAATGACGAAGCTGAGACGTAACCTAGTACTCCTCTGCCCTACCCCCTACTCTCCTTTGCCATCTAAATGACTATTTCAAAATTAAAAATTAATTTATGTGTGTGAACATAAATATGCCGAGTTAAACGTTTTGACGTAAACAGTTACAAAGTAAAATGAAATATGTTATGACGTTTGCTTTCTGGAGGCAAAATCCCTCCAAGATCAAACACACTTGCGAGCTACCCACCAAACAAAAAGCCAAGCGTTTGAAAGATAATGGTGCATTATATATTTATACATAAGTACCAATATTTTCTAAGTTGAAAAAAAAACGTTGATTACGTAAAATTATTAATTAAAAATAAAACTTTTTCTAAGCAAACAGTCAAATGAAAAAAAATTAAAAAAGATAGGACAATAATTTATGTTTTCCATTCAAGAAAAAAATATATATAAAATAATGGTTGCTTGCTGAAGCATAACACTGAATATTCACCAAAAACCAAAAAAAAAAAAACTTAATAAGCTCTGATATTTGTTGGCATGGAAGATCATTTTCACATGGGAAACATATTCAAAATATTTTTGATAAGATTTTACACAGACTAATTAATAATAAGACTAAGTGTATTACTAAATTAGGAGAATTACTATAGTCCGTTATTTGAGAAAAATTGTATAAAAGGCATTGTACGTCATCGAAAGCATTGTTTATGACAAAATATTTTTCGCATATCATCATGACTGAAATTGTTTGCTGGGCAAATATTCTGGAACAAAATATTAAAAAATTCGTAAGCAGCCGCCTGATGTTCATTCGTCGCTGTCTCATCGACGACTAAATTAAAAGAGGGTAAGAATACGTGTGAATGATCTCAGCACAATTGTGCTATGAAACGCCCGTATCTGATGTAAATTTACCTTTCATGGCCTGTAAATATTTTCACAAAATACTCAAAAAATTTATTAAATATGGATTTTAATAAAAAAAAAAATTCACTGCTTGCCATTTCGTTACGTCATAACATATTTAGCTTCACAGCTAAATACGTTGTTTCGTAACTGCTTACGTCAAAACATGTTTCACTCGGCATATTTATCTTCACTCACATAATAAACTTTACATTTAATTATTCGAAATATTTATTTTTATAGTCTTATGGCAAAGGTGAAGTGTCTCCCACACGGCCCGTGCCAGAGACCCAAAAAAATACAGATTTAATGCTCTCCAAAGAGAATTGAACCCCATAAAGTATATATATATTCTTGATCAGTGATGTAGTCTAAGACGGTCTGGCAATGCCCATACGTTCGTCTCTTGAAAACGTGATATTGTCTATTTTTGAAACCCGCTCCCTTTAGTGGGCGTTGACGTACGATATTATATAAAGGAACTCTGTCCCATTTTAAATTTACTTACTAAATATTTGGAGGGTATTTATTTAAGATTCGACCCGGTCGAATATAACGTTTTTACTTGTTGACAAATAAGTTTGTTATAGGTTTAATATGCGCCTGTAAATTTTTTTTTATTAAAAAATTATTTCTAATTTACAATATACGCCTTTAGTAAGGCAAAACTTACAATTAAATAACTCAATCACCTTTTAGACTCTATTTCAGAAAGTACTCGGAAACCGTTTACCGCCGATGGCATGAAATTCACCACAACCAAAACTAATAACTTCTATTTGAAGAAGAATCAAATCCAACGATTTGAAAAACATTTCGGCAGTCAGCAGAAATTTGTAAATGAGACGCACTTTTTGGCCCGTGGCCATTTAACACCCGATGCTGATTTTATTATGCCCTACGAACAATTAGCCACATATTATTATGTCAATGTTGCACCCGAATTTCAAACGGTTAATGCCGGCAACTGGTTAAGAGTGGAGGAGTTGGCTCGTTCTATTGCGGCCTCTTACAAAGATGACATCGATTCCTATAATGGATACATGGGCATTTTAACACTGCCCACGAAAGGTGGTGACTTGATTGACATCTATTTGGATGATACGAGAAAAATCGAGGTTCCGAAATATTATTTTAAAATATTACTGCACAAGGATAGTGATGCGGCCATTGTTTTTGTGACTGTTAATAATCCCTATATAGAGGATGGTCCAGCAAAGGAGATTTGTACAAATGTTTGTAAACACTTTGGTCATGTGCATCCCCATTTTCCAGATGTTAAAAAGGGTTATACTTTCTGTTGTGCATTAAATGAATTTCTATTGTTAGTAGACTCTCTACCAGCCGAAGTTAAGGCTAAAAATTTGCTAAAACGTAAACATTAAACGATTTGATAAAGAATATTTTATTTCATTTTTTTTCTCAAATATGTGCCGTTAAAATCTTGTTAATAATAATTAAACTTTTTAACACAAAAAAAACCTTTCTTTCCTATCAACCAATTCACACAGTGAATTTTGTGACGTCTAATTTCATTAATTCCCTTTTGAAATTGCTTCCAAAAACTCTTTGCGTTCATACGATGAATTTGATTTTCATGTCTATTTTTATTTTTTTGTTATCGTTTCACATGACCTGAAAATAAAAACAGAGCAAAACGTAACAAAGAGAATTGATGTGAAGAGAAATATGAAAAAAAAAACATGAAAATCAGAAATCAAGTAATTTTTTCTACCTCTTTCTTCTGTACACCGTTCGCTATGAAACCGAAAATGACGTCGAAAATTGGAGGTTATAAAATTCACCGTGTGAATTGGGTGTTTCTTCTCTATACCGTTCGCTATGAAACCAAGGGCCAAATTACCGCATTCGATATCGAACGAAATTTCCATACAATTTAAATACAAATTTCGATAAAATTAACGTGTGAATTGGGTGCAAGTCATCAAGTCAGAGGGGTAAAAACTCTTTCTTCTCTTCACCGTTCGCTATGAAATCAAAAATGACGTCGAAAATTGAAAGTCATAAAATTCATCGTGTGAATTGGGTATTTTCCTTAAATTTGTTTGCATTTTAAATTTGTAACCGAATTGCCTTCGAAATCGTTAGAAGTTGTATGTTTTTCTTTTTTTATTTATAACATAACAAAATTTGAGAAGGAATTGTTTTGGCTGTGGAAAACAGCAGGGGGGTGGTTATTACGTAATCTGATTCGAATCGGCTATTGTTCGAAAATATATGTTTTTAACATGGAGTTTCGAAAGGTTTTTCTTTCGAATCGAATTACATAATAACCCCCTGGGCTCACCGGCGAGAATCGAATTCATGACACGTTAACATTGTTACCTACCAGCCACAACGGCAGTAGGAAAAATTGGAAATTTTTATGAAAACATTAAATTTTTAATCGAACATGTATGTAATGTAACCAAATAGTTTTCTAAATATTTTCGAAATTTCGAACATGCATAGATATTCATTTGAATTTTCCAATAAAAGAGAAAATAGTTTTTTTCATTCATATACTACTAGTAGGCCCGTCCGGCATTGCTCGGCGAGTTTGTTGGGTGGAAATTGGTTTAATTGCGTCTACACCTTCTTATATTAAGTTTATAGTTACAATGCTGTTAAATAATATTTTTTGCTTTAAATAAGAAGGCATATGTACTAATTGAAATGAATTTTTACTATAAAATCAATACTTAAGATCCGTATGCTCAAGAAGTGAAGAAAGTTATATATCGTCACAGAAAATGTTAAACGAAAAAAATACAAATTCGAATTTTTTAGTTTTGTCAGGTCGATAAAGTCATAATAAATCTCTCTGAATACTTTAGTCTCAGTTTCCTTCTCAATAATCCTTTTAATTTGATACCCATATCGTGTGGTGTATAAAAAATAGTCGTATGACCATTTTGGGGCGTGTCTCATAAAGTGTTTGTAGATATTTCATTAAATTTTGCGTTCCCACTTCCAACACTCCTTAAATTTGGTACCCATGTTATGGGGGTGGTCCGCCCTTTTGGCTGACCATTCGTTCTCAAAAATCTCTTTTTTTTTATACCCATATCATGTGGATGGAAAAAAAGTAGCGCTCCGCTATTTTTAAGCGTCCACCATATTGAGACGTCCGCCATATTGTTTTTGAAATCATTTTATTAGGTTTTTTTTCCTTTTCAAAAATCGCTTTCATTTGATACCCACATCATGGGAATGGATAAAAAGGAATGGCCCACATCTTTGGGGTATCCGCCATTTTGGTATCCTATGTCCGTCTCCTGACTCTAAGCTAAATTCCCACCAACTTGCAACCAAATCGGTAAAGTCGTTCTTGAGTTATAAATAGTGTAACTAACACGACTTTCTTTTATTAATATAGATTTTCTTTTTATAAAAAACAAATGCAATGAAACTATAATGTAAGTAGTTAAAAAGATACCCAAAATATATAATGGGTGACTAAAAAACAAAGAACTAAATCAGCGGTTAAATAAAAAGGACTTGAAAACGTACTCAAAACTGTGGAAATGGGGAAACACACAGACAAATTGTTTACTTATATACACACATATACAACGATGTCGAAGATGTTCTTCGACAAAGTACGATATCGCAAGTTTTAACGATAGACTTTATCACTGATCAAGAGTATATGTATATACTTTATGTTGTCCAATTCTTTTTGGAGGGTATTAAACTGTATTTTGGCGGGGTCGCACTGGCAAGGGCTATGGGGGAGACATTTCACCTTTGTCATAAAACTCTAAAAATAAAAGTTTTTTGATAATTAAATACAAAATTTAAAAAATTTTACTTATTTTTTTTGATAACGTCATTTAGGGGGGGAGGGGGGGTTAGGGCAGAGTAGTACCAGGTTACGTTTCAGCTTCGTCTTTAAAGCTTAAAAATGTTATTTTTAAGGAATGTAGGCTTAAGTAAAACAATTTGTTAAATTTTTACACTATTTTTGCATATAATAACGCCCACTAAAGGTGGCGGGGTCCAAAAATTACCTTTTTTATTTTATGGCTCCAAGTTTAAGGCGTTGGAGCTTCTTTGACATAAAAATATATCATTTACTTAACAAAATTACAAAAAAATCCTTAAAAATTATGTTGTTTTTAGGGGTTGTTTTAGTTCTTCTTAGGGGAAATTTTTTCCCTCTTGCCCGATTTAGTCCATCTCCGAACTTATCCTGTGCTATCGTTCAAGATATATTTATACCAAATTTCAAGAGTCTAGCTCTTTTCGTTGGCATTGAATCGCGATTTCAACAGACGGACGGACGCACGGACATGCTCAGATCGTCTTAGATTTCATCACTGATCAAGAATATATATACTTTATGGGGTCTCAAATGGATATTTCGCTGCGTTACAAACGGAATGACAAAGTGGATATACCCTCCATATTCTTTATTAGAATTTAGTTTCGCTTCAAATATTCAGCCTTATTATGATTGTCGTAGTCGTGACGAAACCATTAAAAAGTGGCAACGCTCACCGTATGTTTAACATTGGACTCGTTTTATTCGGGTTTGTATAGTTTATCTAATTTTTTTTCGGATCAAACTGAATAATCTATATAAATAAAAATTAATTGCCTTAAAAAAGAAAATTAACAGCAAAAAAACGTCTTTCTACAAAAATCAGATGGCAAATTACGGCATTCGATATCGATCGAAATTTCAATACAATTTAAATACAAATTTCGATCGATATCGAATGCCGTAATTTGCCCCCAGATTTTTTTTAAATCTATTATATACGAAAGTGCATCTTTGCTTGTTCGATGGCTTAAAACTTGAAAACTGTTAGACCAAATTGTATACTTCCTTACGAGGGTTAGTTTGTAATTGCTTCGTAGAGGTTTAGGAAAAAAAGCAAAATCGGAAAAAGTACTAAACTGTAAATGCTGTAGGTTGTTTGATCCTTATAGGAAGTCAAACGGTATGATCGAATGTGTTGAAATTTTGAATCTATTTACTGCCAATTGCGAAATTCCAACAAACAAACTAATTAATTTTTTTTATTTTTAGCTATGTATATATTCTCACAATTACATTAGTAAAACTCTCTGATATGAATAGAATAAAATGCAAAATTCAAGAAAGCACATGGAGTAATACGGGTGCCCCCGCACAAAGTAATTATTAATTTTCCTATGTGTGCAGAACTGAAAAAAGTGGCACCCTTTAAATTTGATGTAGGTAACTTTGAGAACCAGGGAGATGGCTGCTCCCCATACAAATTTATTATTAATTTTCCTCTATCTGAAGAACCAGCAAAGCGAGATATTTCTTTAATATATTTTATTGCGATGGATGTGGCGAAGCACAACGGACCGGCTAGTTAATCAGCCTTACTGTGTTTGGCGTTTTACGCCTTCAACTGCGACAAATTGTAATAGCTTAAAGAAAAAATAAATAACATTTTGTTGAATCTATTACAAAGTGTCGAATGTAAAGGCGAAAAACGCCAACACAATAAGGATGATTAATAAAAGAAAACTCTGGCACGACACAGTTAAATGAGAGTGATTATACTCCTTTTTTTATAATTAAGATTTTTTTTTAATAAATACAAAATTTTTTATCGTGCCACAGTCCACAGTTTCTGCATTTGAATTTTCTCAAAACATAATAAATTATTTAAAAGATGAGTTAAATTTATTCCAAAAATTCCATAAGAAAATAATGAACCGATACATAAATCTTTCGTAAAAAATGAGAAACTACAGCATTATATTTTATTAGCATCAGTATTTTGTTTTCATAATTAGCCAATATCACTTATTTACCTTCCAGATATTCTTGAATTTCCATAAATGTTTTACCCTTTGTTTCAGGCACGAAAACTATAACAAACAATAAAGCGAAAATTGTTAAAACGGAAAAAATCCAAAATGTTGGCCCAATACCAATAGCTTCGGATATATAAGGAAAAGTATTTGTCACCAAAAACGCTGTAAACCAATTGATAGTGGCAGATATTGAGCCAGCTATACCCTTTATATCTTCGGGAAATACTTCTGCCATAATAAGCCAAGGTATGGCGCCAAAGCCAAAGGAAAACATAATCACATACAAACAGCAGCATAATACCGGTAACCAAGATATGGAGTTTGCAAATTCTGCATCATTTGATTTTTTAAAGAAATAAAAGCCTACACCGAAAGTACACAACGACATAAATGCAGCTGACAGCATCAAAAGAGGTCGACGTCCCAAACGATCTATGAAAAATAGGGAAACAAATGTAGCAGACACCATCATAATGCCCACCAGTATGGTACACGTGGTGTCTGAAAGTCCAAATTGTGCATCTCTAAACATTCCCGTGGAGTAGAAGACAATTGCATTTATGCCACTCAGTTGCTGGAACAGCATTATGGGGATCGATATAAAAAATGATTTCAAAGTTGATTTTTTCAGTAGAGATTTGGCCACAGAAGCTTGATGTTCTTTTGAGCGTCTGTCAGTTGCTATAATTTCTTCCATTTCAGCTCTCACATCATAGTCCTTACCCCTCAGCCATTGTAAAGATTTGCGTGCTTTGTCCATGTTTCCCTTTAGCACATAAAAGGCCGGGGATTCCGGCAGCAAGAGAAACAGTATGCCCATTATAACAGGCACAATAGTACAGAGAATAGAATTGACCATAAATGAAGCTAAGGCACCCACCACATATCCATATAGTACACCGCTGGTAATAAGCATCTGAAAGAAAGAGCCCAGTATGCCACGAACTTTTGTCTCAGCTATTTCTGTGGTGTATATAGGGGCTATAATACAAAAGGCTCCGCCACACATGCCCAATAAAAAGCGAGCCACCAGCAACATTGCAAGATTGGAAGCCAATATAATTAATATCCAGCCAAGTACAAATGGAGGCACCAACAACAGCATTGTATATTTTCTACCAATTACATTGATTACATAACCTATTGGCATACAAACGACAGCGGCGCCCAAAGGTAACAGCGAGCCAACCCAACCGTATTGTGTATTAGAAACATCAAATCCCAAAACGCCTCCCTTCACATCGGGTTCAACGGGATTTATCCAGCCGATAGTGGAGCCGAGAGCAAAAGATCCCATGGCCGCTGATAAGCCCGCCACATATTGTGGTAAAATTTTTGCTTCTGCAGCCATTTAAATATTTTTCAAATATTTTTTATTGCAGTGGGAAAAATATTTATATTTTCCAAAGTATATAAAAATCAAAGATAAAAATATTATTTCTAATGACAAGATTTTAAAAGAATTATGATGGAAAAATTTTAAATATAATTACTCTAATGAGTGATGAGTTCTTTGCTTATGAATAGTTGTTCCCCTGTAGACATTCTGTTGTTATAAATTGGACCAACTTTCCCTATAATTTCAGCTAAAATCATCATATAATGGATGTCATGCATAAATCGAATAGTTATGTGAAAACAACGCTTTAGATTTAAAAAATATTACACAGATATACATAATCATATTCCATTAGAATTTAATATCGCAGGCACGTCTGACCATTTATTAAATTGATATAAATACATATGTACATACATATGTATGTATGCATGTGCTTCTATATTGAAATGATAAATGATATTCATAATTTGCGTCGTAAGTCCATTCCCTACTTTCTCCTGGTGATATGGAGTATTATTAAAAGCAATTATTTGCCTGTACTAAAAATGTTAACATTTTTGGTTTTGCTCCTGAGGACATCAAATAGGCTTTTATGGCCCGCCTAAAATACATATGGATACATACATATGTATGTGTGTGTGTGTTACGCAATGTTCTGAACTTAAGCGGTTATTCTTGAAACTAAGTAATATATCCATGTGAAAATTAAAATTTTTTCCTACTGAAAATTGCAGGACCCATTTATTTTTCCTCTAAAAGGAATTGATTTTCAAATCAGAATTATTAAAAAAAAAAAATCTTACATAACTGCGTCATTGCTTCTCCTTTGCCGCTCCACAAATTCGCTATGCCAAGACAACAGAGCAGCACACTATTCTTAAACCTTTTGTTTTTTCTCTATTTCTTCCAGTGCTTTCATTAATTTTAAATCATGCTTTTCACGATGCTCTTGTATGGCCTGTTGAATTGCTTCACGATGGCCTAAAGCTTCTGGTGGATAGAGTTCACGTTTCTTTTTGGTCACCCACTCTTCAAAGTAGGCCGGCTGATTGAAAATGTGAAACATTGCAACAGGAAATGTCATGTACATGCACATTTTAAAAACTTCCAAGGACCAACTGCCCATTTTCGTAAAAAGATTTGTTGACTTTTATGAATTGTTTAATAAATCGAATGATTTTATTTTTGTTTACTAATAAAAAAAACTTTTATTTTAACACAGCTGTTAACGCGGCACGAAGCCTACAGTCTAAAAGTTGTCGCCGTTAAATAATTGATATAAGGATACGCCAATTGAAGCCACTAAATAATTTAACCGCCTCCATTTGTCCGTTACTTATGCCCAGTTTTTAACTTAAAAATTAAGTACTATTTAAACTTAAAGTGTATTTAAATACAAAATTTTGTTTTTCATTTCGAATTTAAATAAGATTTAAATGGCCCACATTGTACATTTAAATTCAATTTAAGTTTTTCATACAACCATGTGTTTTTCATTGTTTGTTTACATTCAACAACCTGAAAATTGGTACAGCACGTGTTCATTGGAACAAAACTTCGGTAAAAAGGTTCTTGTATTGGATAATTTTCAGTATTTTTCTTACTATTTATTTGTGCTATCATACTTTTATCACAATTAAATACCAAAATTAATTTTAGACTGAAAAACTGAAAGTGTATTTAAACACAACTTAAGTTTATGGAAAAATTAACTAATTTTGTATTTAAATACGAAGTCAAAAACTGGGGGTTAGCGTCTATACCTGATATTAATTCTAATATGAGAGAGAACGTCGGCTATAGTGTCTCAATACTCATTCATTCCTTAAGCTATGTTCACATCTATCAAATATGTGACGAAATAAATGTAACCACTAATTTTAGAGAAACGTTGCTTTGCTATCTCGTGTGTATGCTCGACAAATCAAACAATAAAATACAATACTGCTTATGTATTGAATTTTTTACTAAATGAACTCATGATCATTTTAAAAATATTTTCCTAACATTATAAAAAAATTAAACCAGAAATTATTGGTTACACTTAGTTCGTCAAATATTTGATAGATATGAAAATAGCTTTAATACAAATATTTTCTCTACAGCTAATGTAACATATAGGTATGTACACATACATACATACATCACATCCGCCTTGTCTTTTATATTATCGTGTACATAACACTTGTATGTAGGTTTGAATTGGGTCAACAGAATCCGTGCATAAAAACGTTTCCACTAACATCTCTTTAATTAGATTTATAAAAGAAAAGTTTATTTACATACATACATACACATACATACATATAAATTCATATAAGAGTTATAAAATTGTGTAAGCCGAATTTCGAAACACTGCACTTGCATTTGCATTATATATGTAAGTGTCTGTCAGGTACACTGTGTCTGCATATGTACATATACATATGTACTCATGAACACAACTGTGTATTGTATAAATGCAGAAATTTTTGGATATGCATGTTCAATCACGTATGATGCTAACGAACATCAATCTTTAAATCAAACCCACATACATACATACATACATACTGCTTGCCCGTATTACTTTTAATTTGATTTTAACATTTTATACCGCAAAAATAATTCGTTCTCCCTTAAGGCTTGTACGTATGTATGTAAATGCATGTGTACATATGTAAGTATGCCCATATAACGGGTAATTTTTTATTTTTTATTATTTGTTTTTGTTTTTTTTTTTTTTTTTGTGTAAACAAATGTATGCGTGACACGTGATAATACTAAAACTTATGAAGGAGGTTTGCCATTTTTATATCGAACAATTAACTGTCTTTAGCGAAAAAGCAAATTGCCGAATTTGATATGAAGAGCAGCCGTAATTGCATAAATGACTACCGACTTCTTTTACCTAAAATTTTAGAATTACACTTATATAGTTAACATTTGGATCCCACTACCTAATTTTTTTTGTGGGGATACGTAAAATGCCTCGTATACAGGGACAAGCCACCCCTATGTAATTACAGCTGCCATTGCTGAGATATTGCGGGCAATACTTACATGAAATACTCTTTAAAAAGTAATTGGCAGGCAATCCTTTATTACGCCAAATAAATAGTTCATTCACTGTTGCGAATTTTCTGCTTCTTCAATTTTCAAAATCCAAACGGTTAAAAAATCACCCACTCCATATATGTATGTATGTATATAAAAACTTACTACATCAAAAATAAAACGAAAAACATAACACACTCGCACAAAAAACATTTCTTAGAAATGTGCGCCGAATCTGAATTAAACTGTCTGAGAACCTGTCAGTAAACCTCTGCTCACAAGGTAGTTATCAGTCGCTGCCAACGCTGCCGCATCATCTCCCTTATAAAAGTGGTATCTTTTTATCTTTTTAGAGTGGATGGTATAATTATTACTATAGTATTTCTCTTTCTCCATTCTATCATTTTATTATTTTTGTCTCAGCTCCGTTTGCAGGTTGATATTGTATACCCATCATTATTTAGTATTAAATTGTGTTCCGTGTTGTTCGGTAAACGAAAGTTTTCTTTTCGTTGCGAGTTATCGATTGGCCAAAAGTTTTGCTGGACACATAAAAAGTAGAAAAAACTTAAATTTATTAATTAAACCAAAACGAAAAATCGAAGCGAAAATACATAATGCGTGCTGCCTTAGGTTTAAAACAAGTAACTAGAGCTTCCACTTTAAAAAATGCTAAACATTTTGCCAGCTTAGCCGAGCCCAGAGAACCCGTACTAAAAACATCTACTATTCCTGGCCCGAAATCCTTGGAACTGAAAAAACAATTGAGTGCCGTACAGCATGCAGGAAGTGTTCAATTGTTTGCTGATTACGAACGTTCGACAGGAAACTATTTGTGTGATGTAGATGGGAATATGCTGTTGGATATTTACACGCAAATATCCTCAATGCCCTTGGGCTACAATCATCCTAGTTTAATAAATGTCTTCCAAAATGAAACCAACCTTAAAACTTTAATTAATCGACCTGCCTTGGGTGTATTTCCCAACAAGGATTGGCCGGAAAGATTGCGTAATGTTTTGTTGGAAGTGGCTCCTAAAGGTATGGACAATTTGACCACAATGATGTGTGGCTCGTGTTCAAATGAAAATGCGTACAAGAACATTTTCATGTGGTACAGACAAAACCAGCGTGGCGAAAATGTCACTTTCACCGAAGAAGAAAAGAATTCTTGTATGTTAAATCTGGCTCCTGGTGCACCAAAATTAAGTTTGTTGTCCTTCAAGGGCGCTTTCCATGGTCGTACTATGGGTTCGTTGTCCACGACACATTCAAAGTATATACACAAAATTGATGTGCCGGCATTCGATTGGCCGGTGGCAACTTTTCCACAATATCGTTATCCTTTAGAGGAAAATGTTGCCTACAACAACGAACAGGATAAACGTTGTTTAGCCGAGGTACAGGATCTTATTGAGCAGTACCGCAAAAAAGAAATTCCTGTGGCCGGTGTAATAGTTGAACCCATCCAAAGTGAGGGTGGCGACAATGAAGCATCTCCTGAATTCTTTCAAGAATTGCAACGTATCTGTAAGGCCAATGGCATGGCTTTACTAATCGATGAAGTGCAGACTGGTGGTGGTGGCACTGGCAAAATGTGGTGTCATGAATACTTCAATCTAGAATCTCCTCCCGATGTAGTCACGTTTAGTAAGAAAATGCAATTGGGTGGCTTTTTCCACAAGTCTTCCTTCCGCCCCAAAGAACCATACCGCATTTTTAACACCTGGATGGGTGAACCGGCCAAAGTTCTTATGCTCGAACAGGTCGTTAAGACCATCAGACAAGACAATCTGTTGGATCAAGTGAACAAATCGGGCAAAGTTTTGAAAACTGGTCTACTGGATTTGGAAAAGGAATTTGCCACTATCATTAATTCTACTAGAGGTCGAGGTACTTTCTTGGCTTTCAATTGCAAGAATACTCAGGCACGTGACGATATTATAAACAAACTCAAAATGCAAGGTCTACAAAGTGGTGGATGCGGAGATTTGTCGATACGCTTCAGACCGGCACTTATTTTCACTGAAAAACATGCCAACATTGTTCTGGATCGTCTTCGCAAAGTGCTTAAAGGATTGTAAATTTAGGATTGTAAATTACTACATGCATGCATACATATGCATAGTTTACCGTAAAGAATTGCACACACACACACACACATTTGAATTCATGCTGCTTTTCCCCCATGGCAAACAGAGAGAGAGAAATAGATTCAAAATTATTTTATTTATTTTTATGCTGCCTCAATTTAGTGAGACAATACGTTAATAAATGTTGATTGAAAAAATTACTGGCACAACGTAAAATAAAAAAAAAATAGAAGTAAATAAAAAAATCATATAAATTACAAACAATTTTGATTTAATTTCATTCAATTGGTTCTTGTTAAATTTCTTTTTATAGTCGTAAGTATAATTCGTTTTAATAAAACTTTTCAACTGCCTGTGAGACACAGCTGCACACATATTTACATACGAGTACTTATGGACACATCGCACTCGTTCAACAATACTGTATTAACTCAAAATGGTTTTATTTTATCTTTTTGGCAAAAAACAATACATAACACTTGGTATGTCTACCTATGGTTAAAAATTTCCATAGTTCTGAATACGCTTTCTTAATAAAATTACATGTTGTGACCTTTTTACTGCTGAAATGGGTTACTTCTGTGAATCAAGAAAACAAAAAAATTTGCTCTGCTGTGTAAGTTGAATAACAAAAACTGATGTTGACTTGCCTTTGTGCCTTGGAATATTTATCATGTCTTTCTGAGATTTAAATTAAAATTTCGAACAATTAGCCTATAGAATCTTAATTCAATTTAATATAGCAATATAAAAATGTTCGTTAAAATTCTTACTACATACAAAATTACGAAAATTTTAAGTTGTTTGAAATGATTGGCCTTAACAAATAATTGTTTTTTCATATAAAAAGTAGTATTTTGAGTTAAGTTGTTATTCTAATAATAAAAGTTTCTTTTAGTCAGGTAGTATTTTGAGTTGCAACTGTTTAATAGATTCAGGCTAAGCAAATTTTTTATTTTAATTCGAAATATGACTGTTTTCATGAAATAATGCTTAACTTTTTCTTTGAGTTGTTACTGTTTTCGTGAAATAATTCTGTTTTTTATTGAGTTATTACTGTTTTGATGAAATAGTTTTAATGACACTATGCAATATTATCACTATCATTTTGCATTTGAGCAAAAAAATTCAATTTTGGTCAGCGAATATTTGAAATAAAAAAGTCTAATTAGTTCAATTAACAAAATGAGATGTCAAAAAAAAAAAAAACGCCACTGTCGGAGAATAAAAGAAATGATATTATGGAACTAGTCAAGAGAAACATAATCCCTAAAAAGTATTACGATTCATACTACGAAAATTTTAAATATATATTTTAAACTTTTTTAATTTAATAAAATATATATCTTAAACTTTTTTAATTTAATAAAATATATATTTTAAACTTTTTAGCGGTTGTTAGCATTTATTTAGCTTTAAAAACCTTGTTTACTTTAGTCTGTTTTCATTTCGTATTTATTTGTTTTATTAAAAATGTATTAAATACAGCAATAAATTTCATTATTTTAATTTAATTTTTAATTTCAATATTTCGTCACTCCTTTGTGTGACTTCTTCAGAAAATTAATTAAAAAAAAAACAAATAAATAAAATAATTAATTTCCTGAAGAAGTCACACAAAGGAGTGACGAAATATTGAAATTAAAAATTAAATTAAAATAAAGAGACCTTAAGCTTAAAAATATCAGAATACAATAATAATTAAAAAGAGGTCAAGAAACCAGAAGAATTTTGCAATAAATTTCATATAAAAAAATTACAACGCCAAATATTTACAAAAATAATTCAAGAAAATGATAGTAAGTAAAAAAATCGCTTTTCTATCTGCAGACAATGAACAAATAAAAAGGCTATGCAGGGCAATACAATAATTGATGGGTTTTCTAAATATTGCCGAACTTTTGTTAATGAAAACTTCCTTAAGCGTTAAGAAAACAGTTTTTTGTCTCTCCTGAAAACTTTGAAGTTTTTGAGTTAATACAGTATTGTTGAACGACTGCGATATATAATTTGTATGAATACCTTTTGCAAGTCAGCCAATATTCGTAAGAACATTTTTAAGTGAGAAAATAATAAATATAAACAAGTTTTCTAAAGTAGGAGTTGCACCTTTTTTTGGAACATAAAGACAGATAAAAGGAGTTACTGATTGTGTATTGATTTTTTGTTTGTCAAATAAACACAAGCTCTTTTAAATATATGTATTTTCCTAAAATTATAAAAAAATTCCACCAGAAAGTATTGGTTACGTTTATTTTGTCAAATATTTGATAGATGTAAACGTAACTTTAATAATTAAAAAAACAAGTTTTAAAGATCTATTAAAGAATAATAAAAATTTACTTTTCAAGAACATTTCAGGGCTGGGAATTGCTAACAAATAAAACTGAAAATTTTTGGTATTAAAAAAAAAAACAAATAAAAACGTTATATTCGACCGGGTCGAATCTTAAATACCCTCCAAATATTTAGTAACTAAATTTAAAATGTTTAATTTGGTGGGACAGAGTTCCTTTAAGACATCTCTGTACCCAATTTTAAATCTCTATTTTGAGAGTCATTCCGGGAAGAGCCGTGGGAGAGACGTTTCACCTCTGCAAGATCAGAGAACATCTCAGCTTCTTATAGTCTGAAGTAAAACAAATTGTTCGATATTTACACTATTTTCGCATATAATATCGTACGTTAACGCCTACTAAAGGGGGCGCTGTTCAAAAATAGGCAATATCATGTTTTCCACAGATGAACGTATGGGCATTGCAAGTCGTCTCAGACTTCATCACTGATCAAGAATATATATACTTTATTGGGTCCAAATCTCTTTGGAGGGTATAAAAACTGTATTTTAGCGGGGTCGCTCTGGCCAGGGCTGTGGGGGAAACATTTCACCTTTGTCATAAAACTCTAAAAATAAATGCTTGGGATAATTATATACAAAATTTAAAAAAAATTTTTTATAGGGTCATTTAGAGGGCAAAGGGGGAGGAGGGGTTAGGGCAGAGTCTCTGCTTCGTCATTAAAGCTTAAAAATGGTATTTTTAAGGAATGCGGGCTCAAGTAAATCAATTTTTTAAATTTTTACACTATTTTTGCATATAATAACGCCTACAGGTTTAACGGCTCCAGCTTTAACGCGTTGAACCTTCTTTAATATAAAAATATATCATTTGCTTAACAAATTTACAGAAAAAAAAATTTTAAAATTATGTTGTTTTTTCGGGGTTGGTTTAGTTCTTCTTAGGGAAACTTTTTTCCCTCTTACCCGATTTAGCCAATTTCCGAACTTAAGCTGTTTTATCCTTCAAGATATATGTATACCATTTTAAGAGTCTAGCTCTTTTCGTTTGGATTGAATCGTGATTTGACATGCTCATATTGTCTTAGATTTCATCACTGATCAAGAATATATATACTTTATGGGGTCTCAGATGGATATTTCGCTGCGTTACAAACGCAATGACAATGTGAATATACCCTCCAATTCTTTTGTGGACTGTATAAAAATAAGTTTAAAGATCTATTAAAGAGTAATAACAATGTACTTTTCAAGAACATTTCAGGGCTGGAAATTGATAACAGATAAAACCGAAAATTTTTGGTATTAAAAAAAAACAATCGATAGCCTTAAGCCAGATAAAAATATATCAGGAGCAACAATTTGAAAAGTAGTAGTAGTAAAATTATGCGGCTGCTATTAGACGCGGTTTAGACGATCGAATCGGCGCTTTTGGTTACAATTAGAAGTGTGTGTTTGCTAATGAGTTTATTTATTACACGTCCATTATCAAATCTATGATAAGAAAGAGTTGCGTAACAATAACGAGTTGTAAATATAATGACCGCTTATCTTTTTAACAAGGGGAAAAATTTCATTCAAATTTGTTATTTATGAATACTAATCTGTTTATTTTGAAATAAAAAGATACAAACAAGTTTATGGCCACTTTATTATTATAATTAAGAGACAGTTATTTTAAAATGCAAGAAGTACTTTAAATAACTATAAATAAAACAACAATGGACTTTATTTTCGAACTGTTAATTGTTTTTATCAACTGTTCTTGTTGCTTATGGATTTGATGATTTCACAAGTTAATCAATACGCCATGAAAAGCACATGCTTATGTAATTAAATACGGACAACAAAATTGTTTAACCCATAAACGGGAGCATCTGATAGGAATGACCGATTTAGAATTTTACATATCCCAGAAGAAGTCTGGGAATGAATAAAGTTTTTTATAAAAAATAATTGACCTATTGCTTAAATAAACATAATTTGTTACTAAGCACTTTTTTTTGTTCAAGTATGTTGACACTGATATAGCTATTGTGAATGAAATATACAATGTAATATATTGTTGAAGTAGTTTCTAGGTTGGCAATGTTAACACGTCACTCCAATAGTCGTGGACTTCATAACGATAATTTTATGTTAGCAGGTCTGAAAAATATATATTTCCTATATTGGAATTTATATCAAACAAACTAAAATTTTGTCCGGGCAAACTTTTTTATATATATTTAGAGTGCATCGTAATGAGAGAGAGAGAGAGAGAGAGAAACTATTTTCTCTCAACCAAGAACGATAAAATAAAGATTACGCCAACAAGCTGAAATAAAAATACTTTTCTGCGCATGATGGAACTCTGACGTCACTCAACATGTGTTCTGATTGGCTAATAAAATTCAGCTGGAGAACTATTATGTTATTGTAAAAACAGGACAGTGGGGCAAATTGCCATTTTTCAAATTAAATTTGTTTGATAATAAACAATTTTAAAAAATTATTTTATTTTCCACGTTTTTTTATTTGAAATTGTTAATTTATAGTTATTTTTTATAAATATTGAACCCAATTGCTAATTATTTTTCTTTTTTCCCCATTCAAAACAAATTTGTTTGCTTGTAATATATCAGCCATAACTTCCTTTGAGCTTCATCTCTTGGAAAACTATAAAATGACACAGCTTTTTGAAAACAAAAAAAAAATTTATAACAGTATTACATTTTAACACAATTATTTCTCACTTGTTTTTTTGCTGTCACTTTGTTTGCAATTGCCCACTGCACATTTGATGCTTGCTCTTTTTGTTCTCTTTTCTATTTAATTTAGGTTTTTTGTTTACAGTTTATGAGCTTTAAAAATCAAGTTTTAATAAGTTTTTTACACTTTAAGTTATTTAATAATTATTTTGATATATTTATTTTAAAATGTAACACAATTTATTATAAAATATAACACAAAACTTGCACTTTCATAAATCCGATTTAATTTGCTTGTTGGAAATCTCTCTGAGTAAATTGGAAATCTCTCTGAGTAAATTGTGTGAAGAGTTGCCAAATATAGCATAAAATATTAATTTTGTACGAGAAAGTATTAGTTTTGCATATGATAAACATTTGGCAATCTCTTCGAGGGAACAAATACGTCACCAAACGGTAAGTCATGGCAAGGCGTAATCTTTATTTTATCATTCTTGCTCTCAACAACTCTCAGCTAGAATTGGTTTATTTTCTAGTGCTGGGAAACTTGAACAGTTGCCACTCTTTTTTATAATTATTATTCTTTTTTTTCAGGTAAACTTAAATTGTGCTGGCACATAGTACAATATTTTCATAGAGATTGGAATTAAATTGTGAATGAAATTTCCATACAAAATTTGTCCTATATTTTAATTATAAATTTATCGCCGTATTCATAAAAAATGTTTTAGGTTTATTACAGATTTATTTGACAAATTTCCCATAGAAATACGTCAAATAAGAGCTTAATAAACCTAAAGTATTTTTTATGAATACGGCAGTTAGTCTGTGAATATGAGAAAGAATATTTTACAATTAATATACTCCAATTTAAAATTATTTCTCATGTCCATAAATCAGGGACCGGAAATAAGAGTTATTTTTAAATTTTTGAAGAAATAAATCATACATAAATGAACATCGTAGAAAACTTTTAATTACACCATCATGATTTTTAGGCGAAATGCATCCAACATATTGCATGATTTTTAAATTTTTGATTTTTATTTTAACAATCAAAAGTAAGAGTTATTTTTGATATTTATTTTTTTAAATGAAAAATAAGAGTTATTTTTGATATTTATTTTTTTAAATGAAAAATAAAAGTTATTTTTGATTTTTATATTTTTATATCAATAATAAAAATCCATAAAAAACTCTTATTTATTTGTTGATGCCGTATGTATTATAATATGCTGCTTCATTCAAATTTCCATATGAATATAATATATTATGTGACTTATGCATTATCAGCTATAAAAACAAGAATGCATAGAAATAGCTTATAAGTTTTGGCTGCCATTCAAGTCAGTGTTAAGACTTCGTTTTCACGTGTTCAATTTCACCATCATAATTGATTTTGAATGTTCCTCAGATAAATTATATCTCAAATCTCCCAATATTAATCTGAGTGCTGAAAATGACCTTTCTACACTGACTTGAGTGGCAGGTGCAGAATGAACAATTAAAGCTAATTTTCGAAGCCATGGAAACACAAACATATTACCTATGTCATGAATTTTGAATTGATTTTTATTATTGATATAAAAATATAAAAATCAAAAATAACTTTTATTATTGATAGAAATATATAAAAATCGAAAATAAGTTTCATTTTTTCATTTAAAAATATAAAAATCAAAAATAACTTTTATTTTTCATTTAAAAATATCAAAATCAAAAATAACTTTTATTTTTCATTTAAAATAATAAATATCAAAAATAACTCTTATTTTCTATCTAAAAATATAAAAATCAAAAATAACTCTTATTTCTTGATTTTTTTGATAAAAGTCATAACAGTTACGGTCCCTGCCATAAATTCTATTTCTTAGAAAAAAAAAATATTTCAATTGTTCTAAAAATAATTACTTAGGGCCTGCTTTTGTAAATTATCTGCCTATTTCACAACGTCGAATGAATTCTTTCTTTCGTACAAATATATTTGAAACAAAAACATAATTTTATAAATTGTTTTTGTTTCAAAGAAAGAACTCTGTCGGTATTGTGAAACAGGAAGTAAATAAAAACTTTGACTTGTATTGGATTTTAGTTTGAAACAGTTCTGGCAACATAAATATCCAAATAAAAACTTCCATTTTATTTAAAAAACATGCAGTTACAGAAAATTTTATTAACAATGCCAATAAAATGGCTTTTCCATTTATTTTCTTTTCAATTTGAAGCTGGTTTTCATTAACTGTCCGATATGCACTTTGTCTATGTCCATCAGTAAAAGTAATTTTCTTTTTTGCTTTATTGTTGAGACAATGTCAATAATTTAGCAGCAAGAAAACAAAACAAAATATACATGTACTTAAGTATAAAATTCAAACCAAAAAAGTTTGACTTCGGTATGATGGAAAAAAAAATTCAGAAAAATGGGACATGAAGAAAAATAATCAAACGGTAACACGGGTATTATAACAATAACATGTTAACATCTGGTTGATACAGTTCTCGGATTCTTTTTCACAATAAAATTTGTGTAAATAGGAACTGTTATCACATTCAACTAAGCCACCTAATAAGTGGTGATAAACACAATACACATGAGCACTGATGATGAAAGGGTTGCGTCTTTCGAAAACAGCTGTTCTGCTCTGCTGTGTAAGTTGAATAACAAAAACCTGATGTTGACTTGCCTTTGTGCCTTGGAATATTTATCATATCTTTCTGAGATTTAAATTAAAATTTCGAACAATTAGCCTATAAAATCTTAGTTCAATTTAATATAGCAATATAAAATGTTCGTTAAAATTCTTACTACAAAACAAAATATAGTCTATAACCTTGTAAAATTAGTACATTTTGTTTATATATGGCAGCTTTGTTTTAATGTACCACTTTTTAAAATTAAAATTTTAAAAATATGACTATGAAAAAATGCTCAGTAAAAATTAATTTCACCGGGCGTTATCGCATGTATGCTAGTCCTAATTTAAAAAAAAAAGCTTCTATCAAGTGTGACAAGAGCTCTTGTTTTGTATTTACTGTTCAATTACAAAAAAAAAAACGAAAACTAAAAATAAAATTATTTTTTGTATGTATTAAATGTTTCTGTTACAAGTATTAACACTATATTTATGATGTTCTTAATTTTTATAAAAAATATAAATTTATGTTTGTCATGTTCATAAAGTAATAAATATTTATATACGTAGTAACTAAATACATTAAAAATAACAGGGTGAGTTCCAAAAATATTAAAATACATGGCAGTGATGCAAATTGTATGTATTCTGTTTTTGTAAACAATGTCAAGTGGCATCACTGCGCAAGGTATTTTGATGTTTTGGAATTCAGTCACACACTTAATTCTACAAGATTTTAATAGAAAATATCTATCTGGACCCTGGCGTATTTATTATAAAAAATTTTGTAATATTGAGCAATTACAATTTGTTGAACTTTCTAAATGTGGCTTAAATGTATAATAGAATAAAATCTAGCCGTTTATTAATATCAGTTTATGCTTAAGTTATATTCTAACGGATTAAATATTTAATGAAATAAATGCGGCTGCTCTAAATATTCATATTACAATTTGATATCAATGGGTATTTATTTATAAAATAAAATTATTTGATAGTTGATTCTACGAACTTTAGATTTTTAATTATCTGTTTTATCAGTAAGCTTTAGGTCTCTTTTTTATAAAAGAAATTGAATTGAAATTGATTTTTTTATATACATATATAAAAAATAAAAATAGCAAATAAATATGTTTTCTGTTAAAATTGTTAAGAAAGATTATTAAATTAATTTTAATTATTGTCCTGAAGAGGATATCGAACAAAATTTAATGCCTTGCTAATTAAAATAAAATTAATATTTTGCCGAAATGATTTGATTAGAATTTGGGTTACTAACTTAATTTAGAACATAGAAAAATTGTTGCTGTTGTAAAATCAAAAATAATAAATGTAACTTAATACCGGTGAATAAAGGCCGAGGCACGTACAATCCGTCATACGATATACGTCGCCTTTTTCAAGTGGCAGCCGAGTTGAAATACATGCTGTCTTATGTGAGTTTTCACATTCAGTACTACTGCGTCAACGCAAAGTACGAAAGTTGGCCAACTTTTAACTTTTGACGTACGTTGAATACTTTGACAGCCATCAGTAAGTTTTTCAAATTATCTTGATTAATTTTATTGTGTTTTGTGTTCACGAAAGTCTGCGTTCATACGAGTCATGTTTTACTGTTGCTACTTTATAGGCGAGAGGGGAGAAGGGAAAAGTAACGAGTACTCCTGCGCATGTACTGTCATTACGCTTTGCTTTCTCATTCGTAAAGCACACAACTATATGTACATGAATACAACTCTAAGTCTGTGTTCACACCAGGCAAGTCTTATTTTTAAGATTCTTATATATTCTTCTTTGAACTATCTTCGGCGTTCACACGATGAAAGTCTTATTGTTGGCGACATATATGTTGTGCATAGTTGTGTGTAGGAATGTGTGCGTTACGAATGAGAAATGCATAGTTGTGTGTAGGAATGTGTGCGTTACGAATGAGAAAACAAAACGTATCGACAGTACAGCTCGTGTACTCGTTTCAGTTCCCCTCGCCTCTCTTGCCTATAAACAAGCAATCTTAAAAATAAGACTTGCCTGGTGTGAACACAGACTAAGCACATGTCTTCAACAAGACATGAATTGTGTGAACACGAATGCAAATTCAAAGAAGAAAAAGTAAGAATCTTGTCAATAAGACATGACTCGTATGAACACAGACAAATATTAAGTCATGTATAAAAAATTTTATGAAATAAATAAATTTAAGTTAAATAAATAAAATGGAGAACAAACAACTGATGTGATATCCGTCAACAAAGTACTCAATGTGCCAACCTACTCTGAAGGTACGCTCATGCCAGTTAAAAAAGGAAACGCATAACGTATGACGGATTTTATGTGCCTTGGCCTTAACACATTTTAAACAACCGTTTTGTCGAATATCGCCAAACAAAGCAAATATTGTCAATATTAGAAACATGCATTTTTTAATTTTTGTTACATTAAAAATACTTTCTAATTTGATTGTATTGATTTAGTTTTAAAATAAAATGTGAAACATTGTTGTGAAACATTGTTGTGAAACATTCATGTGAAAAGTACAACTGCACTTCCATTTTAATACAGGGTGGCGCAGAATGAGCTTAATTGTTATTCTTTCTTTGTTACCGTTTGATTATTTTTCTTCATGTCCCATTTTTCTGAATTTTTTGTTCCATCATACCTACATAAGTCAAACTTTTTTGGTTTGAATTTTATACTTAAGTACATGTGAACGTTTTTCCAATTTTTATTATTGGGTAGCTCAAGCCATAGCTTAAATTTGTATGTAGTAATAATTTTATGGCTTGAGCTACCCAATAATAAAAATTGGAAAAACGTTCACATGTACTTAAGTATAAAATTCAAACCAAAAAAGTTTGACTTAGGTATGATGGAACAAAAAATTCAGAAAAATGGGACATGAAGAAAAATAATCAAACGGTAACACGGGTATTATAACAATAACATGTTAACATCAGGTTGATACAGTTCTCGTATTCTTTTTCACTATAAAATTTGTGTAAATAGGAACTGTTATCAAATTCAACTAAGCCACCTAATAAGTGGTGACATACACAATACACATGAGCACTGATGATGAAAGGGTTGCGTCTTTCGAAAACAGCTGTTCTGCTCTGCTGTGTAAGTTGAATAAAACTGATGTTGACTTGCCTTTGTGCCTTGGAATATTTATCATGTCTTTCTGAGATTTATATTCTTTCTTTGTTTTCTTTCAGCATTTTGTGAAGAAGACTTGGGGAATTAATTATAAATCACACACGATCAAACTATTATGTTGACACAGCACAATTATCGCACAAGCGATTTTAAGTGGCCTCCACGTTCATCAGATTTAACAGCTCCTGAGTTTTCTTTGGGGATATTTGAAAGAAAGAGTGTACGTTAACAAACCAAGAGCCATACTCCAAATGAAATGAAATGAAATCATGGCCATTACAACCGAAATTTTGCGAAAAGTTATGGAAAATATAGGTTTATTTCTATTTCTTACGCAGGCAAAAGACGAACAAATCAATATAAGGTGGCCAGGTTTCATATACTCAAACTGGTTTTTTGTGGAACAAAATAGTTCACTGCTGCATTGTTGCATGTAGCACGAAAAGTTTCAGTGCATACTAAAAATTAATTCACCAATTCACAAATATTTATCATTCGGATGATTTGATAATTTTTTTAATATTGAACACTTTTTATAATACAGTGGGCCTTATGTTCTTGAATTCGTGAAATTCTATTTCCAGTTTGTTTCAAGAGAAATTGATGTGTTCATTTGCACTAAAAAAAAGGAATGTTAAACCGAAAGCATATATGTACATGAGTGAAAACAATTAGTTTTTGTGAAAAAATAATTTTTAAAGCTAATTAAAAAATATTTGTTGCGAAAATAATAAAATGTAGGTAAATAACTAACCAAAATGCGCAGCAAGAGCCGGCGATGCTAAAATTTATAGGAAAACACCCTGGATTAGCAAAATGATTTTATAGAGGTGATAAAAAGAGTTGTGAACGATCAGCGAGAGTTGAATTCCATAAATGCTACTGATTGGATACTGACGTATCTGGTTGGAAAAAAGCTTGAGCCAATTGAAAAGCCTGCATCCGCAAAAAATTGGCCGAAAACAGAGCGAATATTACATCAAAAACTGGAGGCTCATACAATATGCAGCCCGTTTCGCTCAAAAGTTGATGAAGATGAATGAAAAGATACAGAATTTTTCTTACTATTTAACCTTTTACTTCGCCAGCTGATTTCTGCTGCAGGGCAGACGTTACTTTGCTCTTTAGTATATGACAGTGCCAATCACTGCCAGTAATGATCAGTGATCAGTGCTATGCCTTCGTCGCTGAAACAGATCGACAGCAAGTAACACAACCATGCACTAATGCAGAATTAGCAAAATCGACGCCAAATTCACGACTACGGGATGCTCGCCTTCTCAGTCTCGTGTTAATTGCTTCAACCAATAGCATCCGGATGCAGTTCCAGAACCAAAAAGAGCCTACTCAACAAGATTTACATACATGATTTTATGTGGAACCAAATTACCACATAGTAAACTACTAGAAGAGTAGAATATATATATATATATATATATATATATATATATATATATATATATATATACATATATATATATATATATATATATATATATATATATATACATATATCTATATATATATATATATATATATATATATATATATATATACTATATATACTATATATATATATATATATATATATATATATATATATATATGTATATATCCATAAATACCCTTCAGGAGGATAAGCGATAATTATCTTTAAGCTACTGGTACGATTACTAGTATAGCAAGCACTAGTTCAAAAGGTGATTGAACATATACAGAAAAGTACTAGTACTTCAAGTAGTTCATTTGTAGATTGATTTGACTTATAGAATTTCATATTACTTTATGCTCATGTTTTAAAACGAATTGCTAATTCGCATTTTCATTTATTTTATTTTTAATTTTTAAACAAATTCAAATTTGAAACAGAGAATAGTATTAGAAGACTTTGTCACCTGCATATCAGTTTATTTATTCGATAATTTATGTATGTAAGTAAGCCGCAGTTTTCTTGTGTTTAACACACAAAGTGACATTTTAAAATAAAAATAAAAAATTAAAAGCTAATTTAAAAATTTTTTAAATGTGTTTTTTTTTTTTTTGTTAATATTTATGTTCATATGTAAAATCAGCGATCTTTTTTAAAATAATAAAAACTGATATATGTATAGTATGTTCATTATTGTTTGGTATATGGTGGAGTACCAAACGTAACTCAAGTTGTACAAGGTGCTAGTGGATTGAGTATGCCCTGAAGGAACTTTCCATTTCCTCTTATAAACTAAGAATTGATGAACCAAAAATTGCTTGTGATGACAAAGACTTAACAAATTTCATTGGGTTTAAAAAACCAATAAATTTAGGAATTTTTTTATATATAAACCAGTTCTTAATGCAGAACTGATTGTACTAGTATCCGACTAGAAGAAATTATACTAGTACTCATCTTGTACTAATAGTACTAGTATCCCCCTAATTTTCCAAACACACTCAATGTTAATTTGAGCATTAACATGGTATAGGAAAGTTCACAGTTAGGGACTAGTACTGGTGATTTTTGTACTAGTGCAATACTAATTTGATGCTAGTTCGATCTCCTGCAGGGTATTTATAGAAAAATATACATATGTACATATGTATAAAAATGTTTGAAAAAAATACTACTTTCAAAAAAATGTTTGAAACAAAATAATAATGAAATCGTCATGAAAACAAAGTTTCATTATGCATTAAACACATTCACGACAGCGGGCTACCGACTGCAACCTGTCATATATATTTACGGTGACCATATTTTTCAACCCAAAAAAGAGGACATTTAGAGATGTAATAAAAATTGTTTTTACTATTTATAGTAAATTGCATATAATTTAGGCATGGTCGACTTACTTACATATATTAATGTTATTTAAACAAAATATGCCCAGAACTTAAAATATGTCCAGAAATATTACAGTCATTTGAGAAAAAGATTTTAATCTCTGCACAATCTATTTGATGATAATAATTACTATTGTGTGGGTGATTTTGACTTTTATTATATTGAGAAAATAAAACTTTTAACTTTAGTTTAAACAAAAAAGTATTAATAATAAAAAAAGGACAATAAGGGACATTTCAGTTAAAAAAAGGACACTTTAATTTTTGTTTATCTAAGAGGACATCATGTAAAAAAAGAGGACTGTCCTCTTAAAAAAAGGACGAATGGTCACCGTATATATAGAACACATGTGTTTATATGGGAATAATTATTATCACGGCTACACGGCAGGTTGTTGCGCGTGCTACTTTTGTGGTTGTAGTCAAAATAAATTAATTTCAATTTTCATAGGCGACAATAAATAAATTAGTGCTGCCAACACAGTGAAACATCTTAAATAAATAAGTGTTTAAAAATATTTTCAAACTGGTCAAGAATATGAAAGTTGTTAAAAATAAAAAATGTAATAGTCCTTGCAAGAATAAAAATTATTTTGTAATTTTTATTTATTTTTTATTTTATTTATTTATTTAGGACGCATATAAACGATATGGGTATCATTTCAAAGTACTCCAAAATGTCTTTCTATTGTTAGACATATTTTTCAAACTTAATCACCTGCTGCAAGTATTATTAAATTTTGAAATTTTGTATCTGACTTTTCAAGTAAAAATGCAATTATTTTGAATTCTTTAATTTTCTATATACTTGATAGCCGTTATCGATAAAAGACGTGAGTTAGGTCACAAATGAATTAACTCATAAACCCACTATGAAGTGCCATAACAAAAAAGGACATCAAAATGTATTTATTACAAATGCAAAAACAATAAAGAGCTATAAACAAATAAAGTGTTTTTATTATTAATTTTGTTTCCTTGTATAAATAGATTTAGAATAAGCGCTTTTCTTTTTATATATGAAAGTGGCACCACACTAAAATGAGATGTTGATGTTGTAGCTGCCGCGTCCAAAATAATTAAGTAGCTGACTATACGGCGACAAGTGTTGCTAGCCATGTAGTCAGTAGCCAGCTGTCGTGAATGTGTTTAAAGCAGAGCTCAGATTTACTCCATTTTACTCGCGAGTGAAAAATACTCGCGAAGAATAGTACTCGAAGATTACGAGTGTTACAAAAAGATTACTCTCCACTCGTTTGTTTTAGGTGGGAGTACTCGCGAGTACTCCTTTTTAAAAAGTAAGAGTGGGAGTAAAAATCTTCGAAATAGAGTGAGAGTTTACTCTTAAAAGTAAAATCGAGTGGAAAAATAGAAACTGTTTGTCTTTGCTGACTTGTGTGTGCGTGTGGTTTTTGTGTACTCTTTCAGTCCTTCCATACAGTGCGCGTGTGCGAAGCAATTAGTTGGTTTTATGAAAAAAGTTTTATTATATTTTTAAATGTTTACTTATATTTTCTATATTATAATGAACAATAAAGACATAAATAATGAAACGCGAAAATATTTTCGTTATGACTTTGAAGGAAACAACACAATTTGTGAAATTAACAATTGTGGAAAATTTTTTTTTTTGTATGAGAAAGACTGAAAGAGTACTCGGCAAGAGTATAATCTGCTCGATTTCGAGCGTATTTTACTCGCACTCGAAATCGAGCAAAGCATATGCGCTCTTATTTAGTTGGAATAGAAAAATAGAGTACACTCGACATTTTTTTTTTCACTCGCAGGAGTACTCGCGCTCGAATTCGAGCGAGTTTCACTCTCTACTCGAATTCGAACGAAGATTTCGGAGCTCTGGTTTAAAGCATTATTTTTCTAGAACACAATGAAATTATAAATGTGAAATTGAAAAGTTTTGCACTTTAATTTTTTAGTGATATACATATAGAACACAGGGGATTATATTATTGTGATTTTAGGCCTTTGTTTAAATTGAACCGTTTTTAAAACTAGTTTTCTTATTTTGAGTTTCGTTTAAAAAAAACCGGCTATTATCAGCTCCAAAATGTCATCAAAACTATAACTCAAAAACAGAGAATAAACAGTTGATAACAAGAATGATAAAATAAAGATTACGCCAACAAGCTGAAATAAAAATACTTTTCTGCGCATGATGGAATTCTGACGTCACTCTACATGTGTTCTGATTGGCTAATAAAATTCAACTGGAGAACTATTATGTTATTATAAAAACTGAACAGTGGAGCAAATTACGATTTTTCAAATTAAATATGTTTGATAATAAACAATTTTAAAAAATTATTTTATTTTCCCCTTTTTTTTATTTGAAATTGTTATTTTATATAAATATTGAACCCAAGTGCTAATTACTTTTTTTTCCCCCCCCCATTCAAAACAAATTTTTTTGCTTGCAAAATATCAGCCATAACTTCCTTTGAGCTTTATCTCTTGGAAAACTATAAAATGACACAGCTTTTTGAAAACAAAAAAATTTTGGATAACATTGTAACATTTTAACACAATTATTTCTCTCTTGTTTTTTTGCTGTCACTTTGTTTGCAATTGCCCACTGCACATTTCATGCTTGCTCTTTTTGTTCTCTTTTCTCTTTAATATAGGTTTTTTGTTTACAGTTTATGAGCTTTAAAAATCAAGCTTTAATAAGTTTTTTACGTTTTAAGTTATTAATAATTATTTTAATATATTTATTTTAAAATATAACACAGTTTATTATAAAATATAACACAAAACTTGCACTTTCATAAATCCGATTACATTTGCTTGTTGGAAATCTCTCTGAGTAAATTGTGTGAAGAGTTGCCAAATATAGCATAAAATATTAATTTTGTACGAGAAAGTATTAGTTTTGCATATAATAAACATTTGGCAATCTCTTCGAGGGAACAAATACGTCATCAAACGGTAAATCATGCGCAAGGCGTAATCTTTATTTTATCATTCTTGGTTGATAATATGTTCAAAAATGTAAAGCAAATAATTTTATTTTCATAACTGAAACAGTGAAGGAGTGTGGTTTAAGCCACAGTCATCGTAGCATACATATTTCCATTGTATATTTTCCCATACATACAGATACTTATTGGCAATAATATTTCTAACTTTGTGCTGTTAACTAATTGCAAAGGACAAGTAAAGTTTTCAACAATATATCATATTTTAGGAAGGCTGCAGCAAATAGATAAGACTATTTTAAATTAAGTTAGAATTATAATTTATACATGGTTGAAATTGAATTAGCATTATAATTTTTACCTTAATTGTTGTAATAAGATGAATTTTTATTAAACAAAAAAAAAATAATAATAATAATTGTGACTTGAAATTAATCAAGTATGTGTTTTGGTATAGCAGAGATTACTTGCGGAAGAACGAACCGTACAACGGTTACTTGATATCAAAATTAATTTGCCATTTCGTTAACAATATGTATTATTAATTAAATGTATAAGTTATTATAACCTAAATGAAAATTAATTAAAATGAGGTTTCTCCAGGATACTCACTTATAAGTAATTTCTTTGTTACCACATAACTTTCAGTTTGTTCGCAATTTTCCTTATTCGAAGATGAATTGGAAATTGTCGTCAAATTTTGTATCATATTTCGTTTGCTAGTCGTTGTTGAATTCAATTGCTTTATGGTGGCAGCATGTAGAGATGTTAAGCCTGTTTGATATGAAGAGCGAGTTGAAACGGGCGATTCTACATGACTGTTAAATAGCGTTGAAGAGATTTTATCCAAGTCTTGGGTAGCAGCACGTTTGCGTGCATTGTTAAGTATAACAAATGGATTATTAGCTAAACGATTTGTTATTATTGGTGTGTGATTGGAGGAACTGTTGCTGTTGCTGTCACTGCTGCTAGTGTTTCCACTATTGCTGCTACTGCTGCTGCTGCTGGTGCTGCTGCTGCTGCTACTGCCTGTGCCACTACTTTTTTTGCAAATAGTTAAAGGTTGGGCATGGCAATCGTCATTGGTATGCGTAATATTCCTTGTATTCTCATCATTTTCATCATATGTGGTTGTTGTATTGGAATCATTTGTCGGCTCGGGTCTATTGCCATCTAAACAGTACAATAAGCTAGAGCTCAATTGATTTTCTTCGAGTTCTTCGATTTCGTGTGAGCTATTGAAATCATCTGAATGGCTAGTAAATGAAGTGTCCTCCGGTGGAGCCGTTAATACGCTGCGGGTAAGTAAATATTCCCTGGAAATACATAAACAAGTAGTTCCTTAGAAAATTTTGCATTTTAAAGAAACTAAATATATAATTTAAAATTATATTCATTTTTAATATTTTGCAGTTCTTGTAGAACTAAATTATTAGTTTTTTTAACTACAATCAAAATTTCAAAGCGGGTAAAAATTTGTGTTTGTTTTTTCATAAAAATACTAAATATTTTGAAAAAGCAAAGGAAACTAATTATTATACGCTAATATTTTTAAGAAGAAAGAAGTCACACAAAGGAGTGACGAAATATTGAAAATTAATATATTTTAAATTAAAATACGGAGACCTTAAGCTTAAAAATATTAGAGTATAATAATAATTAACAAGTAAAAACTTTATAATCGACCGGGTCGAATCTTAAATACCCTGCAAATATTTACCCCGGTATTCATAAAATTCAAATTTTTTCATACAAAATTTTCTTAAAATAGATTTCAAATACGTTTTATTTTTTTATGAATATGGGGGTTAGTAAGTAAATTTTAATATGTTTAACTTGGTGGGACAGAGTTCCTTTAAGACATCTCTGTACCCAATTTTAAATCTCTTTTGACAGAGTTATTCCGGGAAGGGCCAATGGGGGAGACGTTTCACCTCTGCAAGATGAGAGAACATCTCAGCTTCTTATAGGCTTAAGGAATAAAAATTGTTCAATATTTACACTATTATTGCATATAATATCGTGCGTCAACGCCCACTAAATGGGGTGGGGTCCAAAAATAGACTATATCATGTTTTCCACAGACGAACGTATGGGCATTGCTAGACCGTCTTAGACTTCATCACTGATCAAGAATATATATTTTATGGGGTCAAATTCCCTCTGGAGGGTATTAAAACGGTATTTCGGCAGGGTCGCTCTGGCAAGGGCCGTGGTGGAGATATTTCTCCTTGGTCATAAAACTCTTAAAAACAAATGATTGGGATAATTATATACAAAATAAAAAATTTTATAGGGTCATTTAGGTAGAAAAGGGAGAAGAGGGGTTAGGGCAGAGGAGTACCAAGTCACGTCTTAGCTTCGTCATTAAAGCTTAAAAATGTTATTTTTAAGGAATGTAGGCTTAAGTAAAACAATTTGTCAAATTTTTACTCTATTTTTGTATATAATAACGCCCGCTAAAGGGGGCGGGGTCCAAATATTATTATTTTTTATTTTATGGCTCCAAGTTTAACGCATTGGAAATTCTTTAATATAAAAATATATCATTTGCTTAACAAAATTACAAAAAAACTTTAAAAATTATGTTGTTTTTTAGAGGTTGGTTTAGTTCTTCTTAGGGGAACTTTTTCCCCTCTGACCCGAATCAGCCCATTTACGAACTTAACCTGTGCTATCCTTCAAGATATATTTATACCAAATTTCAAGAGTCTAGCTCTTTTCATTTGAACTGAATCGTGATTTCCACAGACGGAAGGACATGCTCAGATCGTCTTACATTTCATCACTGACCAAGAATATATATATATATATATATATATATATATATATATATATATATATATATATATATACTTTATGGTGTCTCAGATGGATATTTTGCTGCGTTACAAACGGAATAACAAAGTGAACATACCCTCCATATTCTTTTTTGGAGGGTATAAAAAGCCTCCATAATCCTCTAATATTTGTGACAGTGAACAGAAAGTTAAAAATTAAACCAACTTTATGTTACTGATGATATAAAATCGTTCGTTTAAGACTTTTATAATTTAAAATCATTTAATGAACTACAATGTCGCCAGTAGCAGTGCTATCGCTCAGGTTTTGTATACACAATTTCTTATCACTTTTGTTTTGAAAATTAGTGCTGAAATACATATATATTAAATATATTGTGTAAAATAGTTTCTCGACAATATACAAAATAAGTCTCGGTGAAAACTTACTTAAAGTGATTTGTTAGAACATCTGCATTTTTTATATTACGATCATGCCTGTTGAGATCCTTTGGTTCGTTAATTTGCGAGCTTGGCTGAGAATCGGAATCCGAGTTCAGACCTAAGGCAATTGAATGTTGTTGTATAAAACTTTGATTAGCTTGCAATAACTGATGACGTTTAAATATATCCGAGTAGCCACCCAAAGATGTAGCGTCCTCGTTAACAATTTCCGCTTTGGGATGTACCGTAGCAATTGCTTTATCTATACCACAAGAATGCAAGGTTGACATATCCAGAATGGATTCCTCATTGGCTTCAACGTCATTATCAGGCTCATCATAGCATTTAGTATCTTCAATTTCTTTCTCTATATGTTTATCCTTTTCATTAAATTCCGTTAATTCTGTGCGATTTTGATCAGTAGCGCTGATTGTACTGGTCAGAACCATAACAGGTTTGCGGGATCGGGGTGTCATAATAGACTCCTGAAATAAATTAAACGAAGTAAAAATTATGGAAGTTTCATTTACAAAATTTTAATAGAACAAATTTTTATATAAAAATTTGTTTTGTAAACCCTTTAATAATTTTTTTTTTTATAAATGGTTCTTGTTGTTGTTATTCTTTCATAGCAATTAACATAAAAATATGTAATAATATTTTACCTGCATGGCTTTGGGCATTCTTTGTGTTGATTTTGTTATGGGTGACATGGATCGGCGAGTGATCTGTAGTGATGGCGTGCTAGTGACCAAATCTAAATTACGATGACATAAAGCATTTTGCTGCAATAGCAGTTGCTGATAAGCTGCCGGGCCCCCGCCAAAACAATTTCTCAAGTCTAAAGTGCTGCCAGCATTTATATTTTCTCTCAGCATGTCATCATCATCATCGTCATCATCATCATCATTATCGTCATCGTCATCTTCTGCCTCGGTATCGGCATCAGTTGTAGAACCACACTCTGCCTTTGTGAAATTATCTTCATCAATAACGTCATCATCATCATCATCGTCATCATCCACATCCTGCAAAAGTGGCGCATTGCCACTTTTTATGGCTGCCGCCAAACTTCCTTCAGCTTGTCGATAAATCTGTAAATCATCACTCGAACGACGCTTTAAGCTTGAAGATACCGTGCGCACTAAGCGCCTTGTAGACTCCGGTGTAGTAAATGGAAACTTCAAATTGCCCATGCTGACGCCTTTCATTAATTTTCGCGTAAGAAAACGGCCAGTCAGATGTTTCGCTATCGGAGTGACAATTTCGTGTGCCTGAACTGTAGATGAATTTGGAATATCGCAAATGCTCTTAGACATGCTAAGATTTGGCTCCGACTTGTAACGAGATTTTAAATCATTTGAGTTTGCTGTTCTTAATGGTGTGGATGGATTGTATATATTTTCATTATCTATAAGATGTGCATCATCCCAAGCCACCGATTTTTTATCGGCCCCACCACCACCTCCACCTGTTATTAAATGTTTAGCCGAATTCGAAATTAATTTCGAAGACGTAAGGCAATTGTTTGCTTCCAAATTTTTATTCATAACTGATAGGGCCGATGATAATGACGATGAGGTTGTAGATGTTATGGAAGTATTAACATGATTTTGTAAATCGGAAGACGTCTGGCGACTAACAGGCGCAGAAATAGATTTGGTGTTGCAACTATTACCATCACTACTACTGCAGCAAGTAGAAGCCGACGATAACGATTCTTCGTGGTCAATTTTTACAGCCCTTGCACTCAATTCATATTGTTGACTCATTAGTAATGAAGATGAGGATATACACTTTTGCAACGGATGAGATTTTATGTTATAAGACGAATGACGGTTAGCAGCATTTATATTAGTGACAGTTAGTACAGATGATGATGCTGATGATGATGAAGAACATGCAGTTACGTTGGAAGAACGAGTGGCAAAAGTTTGAGGATTAGGACTGTGAAATAAAATCCTTTGCTTATGCAGTTTCATGCTGGGATTATTTGGCGTCTATATATTTTTTATTATTAGTTTCAATTGTTGCATTGGAAGAGTTTGTAAAAGAATAAGTTAAATACAAGTTTTAGTCAAGTCGTGCTTAATTAAACTAAATATATTGTATATTGCATATATATGCAATCGTAGACAACTTACACTTAATCCTGCTTCAGATATCGGTGGACGTTTAGGTGTCCTGGACATAATGCCTTTGTGAAATATATGTTTCTTAATCGAATCACTTAGAGATTTTGATGAACGAGTTATTTCTGAGTTTTTAGCACGATTCATTGCTTGCAATTGCAAAGGAGTCCCTAATAAAAATATGAAAATTTCAATTCAATTTGTATATTTTAAGTTACATCCAATTCAGACGATGAATTTTATGACGTCCAATTTTTGACGTCATTTTTGGTTTCATAGCAAACGGTGTAGCGAAGAAAGAGGGCTAGAAAAAATTACTTGATTTCTGATTTCATGTTTTTTTTTTCATATTTCTCTTCACATCAATACCTATTCTCTATGTTAGGTTAGGTTAGGTTGAAAAGAGGGGCATAAGCAAGGGCTATCCTCTCTTCTCTATGTTACGTGTTGTTAATTTTTTTATTTTCAGGTCATTTACATGTGAAACAATAACAAAAAATATAAATAGACATGAAAACCAAATTCATCGTAGGAACGCAAAGTTTTTGGAACCAATTTCAAAAGGGAATTAATCCCCCCTATTCTATTTGTCAACGTCAACGTCACGTCAAGACAATATGAAAGTTAGAACACTTCTATACTCATTCTCTTCAACAATTGTAAATGTCTCACAGCTTTTTGCTATATTCAACGTAGTAAGAGGCTGTCAGATGTAGTTTGCACAGAAAGAGTATGTCTCGGTTCGCACTATGAAATTTTCTTTCATGAAATTTCTGAAATTCTCTTTTAAAATTTCACTCGTGTCTGCACACTGAAAGATAATTTCATGAAACTTAATATTTTTGTTTTTGTAATGGTACAGCCAACTTCATGTTGACAATTACGAATTACAATACAAAACAGAATTTCAGTGAACATGAAAGTGTGTACCTGACACCATTCTTCTCTCCCGTCTCACCAACAAACTGCCACTTTTATGAAATAAAATTTCATAGTGCGAACCGAGACTATGTAAGTGTAGGGGAATTGACATTAGACGTTATAAAATTCATCGTGTAAATTGGGTGTTACGTTATATATTGTTTTAAATTTCTAAGCCTTTATTTCTTTAATTTAAGTAATAATATTGAGCTTGAGGCTTATTTATATAACTTTAAAAACTATTATTGTTGTTTGCTTTTATTGACCTTTTCTTATAATGTATTTTAGAATGATTGAGCTCGAGGTCGTTTTTGTAAAAATCGTTATAATTTTTCTATTTTATTCAAATAAATAAAATAAAATAGAAAAATTATAACGATTTTTACAAAAACGACCTCGAGCTCAATCATTCTAAAATACATAAAAACTATTATTTATTATATCGAAATATCCAAACATGAAACATCGAAATATGCCAAATGATTGGCACAAACTGTTTTGAGTTTTGTAGAAAACTAATCTTTTTTTTTACATACATATTCCGTTTTCTTTTAACAAAACAACAAAAATATTTAACATTCCATAGTTCTAAATTTTGTTATTGTTAATCAATTGTAATTACAATCAATTCTTATTCCGAAGAAAATATCCAGAGGATATCGAAATATTGTTAAATAAATATGTAACACTTTTTAAAATTATTATTTTATAAAAATAAGACTCAAGGTCAATATTATTGCTTAAATTAAATGACTTATATTATATAAAGTTGTTTGAGTTTTTGTGTCAAATTATTATAGTTTTTAATTTTTATTAAGAATGAAATGACTAATCCTTTTTTTTACATACATATTCCGTTTTTTTTTAACAAAACAACAAAAGTATTTAACATTCCATAGTTTTAAATTTTGTTATTGTTAATCAATTGTAATTACAATCAATTGTTATCCCGAAGAAGATATCCAGAGGATATCGAAATATTGTTAAATAAATATATAATACTTTTTAAAGTTATTATTTTATAAAAATAAGACTAAAGCTCAATATTATTACGTAAATTAAATGACTTATATTATATAAAGTTGTTTGAGTTTTTGTGTCAAATTATTATAGTTTTTAATTTTTATTAAGAATGATATAAATTCCTCTGGTTTCTTGACCTCTTTTTAATTATTATTGTATTCTGATATTTCTAAGCTTAAGGTCTCTTTATTTTAATTTAATTTTTAATTTCAATATTTCGTCACTCCTTTGTGTGACTTCTTCAGGAAATTATTATTTTAATTATTAAAATAATTAATTTCCTGAAGAAGTCACACAAAAGAGTGACGAAATATTGAAATTAAAAATTAATATAAAGAGACCTTAAGCTTAAAAATATCAGAATACAATAATAAGAATGATATAAATTATCGAAATATTGTCGCCAAATGATTGGCATATTGTTTGGAGTTTTATAGAAAAGTAGTCTTTTTTATATATAAAGTCTTTTTATTTATTACTTTTTTATACTTTAATTGCAGGAGCGGTTTCGTGATGGTGCTTTATTTTTATATGCCTGAGAATATATGTACATATAATAAGAATTAAGTAAGCCTAGGGCTCTAAACAAATAATATTTTTATGTTCTGCCGCTTGCTATGATATTGATTATTACTTTTCCTTATTCTACATAGCTTGTTGCATGGAAAGCTCTTTCTAAAAAACGTACCTTGTCCATTTTGTTTGTTAAATTGTTTAATCAATCTTCGTTTCTTAGAGGACTCCGGCATTGATTGTATATGCGCATATAACTGTGCCAATTCGGTATCGGTCGTATTGGTGTTGTGCGCAGCAGCCGTTTTCTCACGGTCAACAAAAGTATATACAGTATTTACAGTTGATATATCCGATATGGACTCGTCTAAAGCCATTTCGGGAGACATAGTCTTTTTGCGTTTTCGTTCCAAGAAATAGGCTCGTATATCTGTGGCCAGCTTTGCAGGTACTGAAAATATATCCTGTCCTCTTATTATCATATATGCAATAATACTCGACAATTTCTTAGCCAAATAATGTAAGGCTTCGGGCGGTAAATTTCGAGGACAAATCAAGTGAGGAGCAAACAGCGTGGCCAAATTATCGGCGTCCATTTTATTAATGATGCGTTGCTTGGCCACAGCATTCAACATATCGATTATATGTTGTAGCAGTTGACGATTTTCGTCTGGCAGTAGCAGTAATAATAATTGTATGGAATTTAAAACGTGCAATTCCTTTTTTACGCGTTCTGCGCTGTGAATAATAGCCGATTTTTCTTGATTGAATTTATCAGCAATGTAGTTATTAATGCCAAGACATAAGGGTGCGATTTGCAGGTGAGCCGGATAGTGGGCATCTGTCAGTAAAGGTTCATGCAGCTCAGCCAAGTATCCTTTGAAAACGGTAGCACAGTCATGGGCAGAATAATCACCGACTTCTAAATCTAGAGGTTTATCATTTTGTATTTGAGATCGCAATTCGTTTTGTCTAGATGCTGAGCCATTTTTACGAAAAATGCCTTCTTGTTGTAGATCTTTAATAAAATAAATAAATCGTAATAAAATATTTCCTTGTTAGTTAAGCATTTTAAGATTTCAAGTTCGCCGTAGACATACTTTTATCCAGCATTAAAAATTCTTTCAGTTCTTGCAAATGAAACAGAAAGCCGGGATCAATTTGCTGATTCAAGCCTTCTATAGGACTGCCACTGATAACTTGGCTATTGCCGCTATTAGTGCTCTTATGCACACCGGCCATGGCAGCACAACCTGCAGAGCCTGTTGCCAAAGCAGCTGCCATAACACCATGTTTGTGTTTCTTACTTAGGCGATTCCACTTTTTTAACTTGCCTTTATCTTCATACACAATTTCATGGCATGGCAAATCGAATCTAGAATAAAATAAAATTTATATCATGTGAACACACGCCCATGCACATATCCAATTGTATGTATACTAATTGAACCTACTCGTCTGTATTTAAATCCAATTCAAAAGACAAATGCATGCGCACCAAAGTTTTGAATTTTTCATAATTAGATTTACGCATGCGTGCAACTATTTCTGCATCCCGTAATTCGGTGAAATTTAATGATTCCAAGTCCATATTCACTTTTGCACAACAATTTTACAAAGTCGTAGTTATTTTGTACTTTCAACACAATGGAAAAATGTCACCGCCAAGGATAAACACAATATCAAACACACATAGTGAACGTATTACGAGCTTATACTATAATTTCTTATGCTTTTGTGTCAAATTATATATTCAATAATTAACCATTTTGCCGAGACTCCTATAAATGAAATTAATAAAACGATATTTTATTTCTCTACCATTTAATATCTGTTTAATTGATGTTGTCCCGAAAAACCGCTGACTTTTCAAAAAAAAATATTGTAGGATTGATTCAAGGTGGCTTTCAAACTGTATTATAGCTGACATAGAGCTGCCAGATTCATTTTAAATGTATGTAGCACTGGCAATATTATATGAATATTTATTCGGCATGACAATAGTATACAATTTTTAAGCGTTTTAACATTTACATAGGCCCTTTCAGATTAGGCAACTTTAATTGGGCAAGTAAAGTTTTCATTTTTATTTATTTTCTTTTGAACTTGCTTTTATGTTCACATTCAGCAACTTTGTTGAGCAAGTTTAATTTTGTTGTGTTCGAATTTTCTTAATTTGTTGACGTTTTGTTTCATTTCTTCCATGGTTATAGTGCTGTCTGTCTTTTTCATATCATTTAAAATGATTCCGCCTTTTTATTGCGGTCTAAATATGAGAATAAACGAACATTGAAAATGCATTATTTGTTTCATTTCATTTCGCTTCCAATTTCTCATAATTTTTTAACTTTTTATTCACTTATTAACAAATATAAAATTTTCTTAACACAAAATTAAACAACACACCGTAGAAGAAATAAAAAACAATGCCAAAAACAAATAAAAATCCCAAGACAAGAATGACAGCAGAAACAGAATTGCCATGTACAAGCAAGTCTGTACTCAAATCTCGGCAATTCTTTCCCCTTCAAACCGACCTTTCCTCTCACACCCACAAACACAAGACTTGCGCAAGTAAAGTTGCCTAATCTGAAAGGGGCCATAGATTCTTTTCATTATTTTGCATTAAATGCAACATTGTTTTTGACTGCATTAAATTTTGGGCTGCCAAGTTAATGGTTGAAAACATCTGATAATGTTATAACAATGGAAAAGACATCTTATTCGTATATCGATGGCTTAATATAAAAAAGGACTAACTCGATTGTATGTTGCAGTAGAAGAAGAAAACTTAGTAAAATTCGTAATATTTCTGACACAAGATATGTTTTGATGCAATTTTTAATAAAAAGATGCAAAACATTATATTAAAAAGCCATAAAAACTTTTTTTCTATCATAAATTTTTCGGATCTTAATTAATTTATTTTGAACAAATCTATTACAGAACTTTTCGTTTTAGTTTGTAAAATGTTGGGCTTTTAACATTATTATTAAAATAAAAACGCTTGTTTTATCATCTCAGCTTAATTTATATAAAAAAGAATATTTATAAGAGGCATATAAAATAATTTTTTGTACGAAAATCATTTTATCAAGCTGTTATAAAGCTGAAAAGAAATTTATAAATTTGATCTTTAAAATATAGAGCTTTGTTATTTTTCAAATAAAAAATAAAATCTTTATTAAAACTCGAATGTAGGCTTTCATTTTAAAAAATTATTTTTTTTAAATAATTTTAATCACACTCACAGTCTTGTGCATCTTTGCAGTTGCAAAATTATTGTATTCTACATAACAAAATACATTGCAAATGCTCTCAAATACTCTCTCAATTTACAAATACAAGACCATTTGCACAAGACTGTGAATGGCCTAATAATTCTTTTTGAGAATGAAAATTTTTAATATTTTTTTATTTCAATTTTACCTGCATATTTAATTTGGTTTATTAATTTTAGAATATTAGTGTTAGTTAAGTGTTCAACTAATCAGGCTTTATATAAACATTTTCTTATTCAATTCTCCTTTATAATTGATATAAAATACTGATGCAATAAATTTGATTTGTATATGGGACCAATGTAGGCTTCCAGAATGCTACAAACATTGGTAATGTTAAGCATTACAACACATGGTCAACAAATATTAGAAATGCCGCAGGACTAAACGGGACAATGGCTTCCAAGCTGATGTAATCAGTAATGTACATATATACATATCGCACTCGTTCAACAATACTGTATTAACTCAAAATGTTTTTATTTTATCTTTTTGGCAAAAAAGAATACATAACACTTTGTATGTCTTCCTATGGTTAAAAATTTCCATAGTTCTGACTACTCTTTCTTAATAAAATTACATGTTGTGACCTTTTTCCTGCTGAAATGGGTTACTTCTGTGAATCAAGAAAACAAAATTACGAAAATTTTGAGTTGTTTGAAACGATTGGCCTTAACAAATAATTGTTTTTTCATATAAAAAGTAGTATTTTGAGTTAAGTTGTTATTCTAATAATAAAAGTTTCTTTTAGTCAGGTAGTATTTTGAGTTGCAACTGTTTAATTGATTCAGGCTAAGCAAATTTTTTATTTTAATTCGAAATACATATGACTGTTTTCATGAAATAATGCTTAACTTTTTCTTTGAGTTGTTACTGTTTTCGTGAAATAATTCTGTTTTTTATTGAGTTATTACTGTTTTGATGAAATGGTTTTAATCACACTTTGTTATATTATTACTTTATCATTTTGCATTTTAGCAATATAGCAAAAAAAATCAATTTTGATCAGCTAGAAATTTCATTATTAAGTTTATTAAACATAATAGTGAATATTTGAAATAAGAAAGTCTAATTAATTCAATTGACAAAATGAGTCAATGAGAAAAAAAGATGCCACTGTCCAGTGTTGCGGCTTTCGAAAACAGCTGTTCTACTCTGCTGTGTAAGTTGAATAAAACTGATGTTGACTTTCCTTTGTGCCTTGGAATATTTATCATGTCTTTCTGAGATTTAAAAAAAAAAAACAAAATTTCGAACAATTAGCCTAGGAATCTTAATTCAATTTAATATAGTAATATAAATGTTCGTGAAAATACTTACTACATACAAAAGAAAGGACCTAGTCAAGAGAAAATAATCCTTAAAAAGTATTACGATTCATACTACGAGAATTATAAATATATTTTTTATGCTTTTTTAATTTAATAAAATATATATTTTAAGCTTTTTAGCGGTTGTTAGCATTTATTTAGCTTTAAAAACTTTGTTTACTGTAGCCTTTTTTCATTTCGTGTTTATCTGTTTTATAAAAATGTATTAAATACAGCAATAAATTTCATATAACAAAAAACACAACGCCAAATATTTACAAAAATAATTCAAGAAAATGATAGTAACTAAAAAAATCGCCTTTCTATCTGCAGCGCAATGCAATAAATAATTGATGGGTTTTCTAAATATTGCCGAACTTTTGTTAATGAAAACTTCCTTAAGCGTTAAGAAAACAGTTTTTTGTCTCTCCTGAAAACTTTGAAGTTTTTGAGTTAATACAGTATTGTTGAACGACTGCGATATATAATTTGTATGAATACCTTTTGAAAGTCAGCCAATATTCGTAAGAACATTTTTAAGTGAGAAAATAATAAATATAAACAAGTTTTCTAAAGTAGAAGTTGCACCTTTTTTTGGAACATAATAAATTTTTTGGATACTCAATTTTAAAATTATTAAAAATAGAACTTTATCACTATTTTCCTTAGACTACTTTACAAGAAAAGTGCAACTTTGCTTTTTATTTGATACAAACCATTTGAAAATGTTTTTAAAAGTGTTCTGCTACAGTTTCGAATAATTTTTTATTTTATAAAGTTTATTGAATATAGAAAATATAATATAAAGTGCATGGTATATATAAAGTTGTTTACAACGATTACAAATTAATGTACATAGGCGGTTTCGTAATGAATATACTGGTATTATATGATCGGACATAATTAATACAGTATATTAAACTTTAAACATTACAAAATACATTTTTATGCAATTAATTAATTGTTGTTAAACTTATTAGCTTATTATTAATACATACTTATACATGTGAATATAAGATATGTGTATAAAACAGGAATATTTGCAATATGAATACACCTTTTGTAGCCTTTGTGATCGCGTGTATATATAAAAATAAATTGATGGAATGGAGAATTTTTGGCCATATACATAGTACATAGGAGTGTACATATGTATGTATGTATAAACATCCATTCTTCAGATGTTATAAAAGGAATTACAGCCAAGCCATTAATTAGTTATTAGAGTATTGGGTCCAGCACTTGAGACTGCGCTACTTTACTTATACCTAGTATAAGAGAGATTATCTTATTATATAGTTCTGTATAAAGATCCCGATAACACAAATTTCCAAATGTTGGCAATGAAAATTATACTACATACTCGTATATCTTCTTCCTCAAAGCTTTAATTATGAAATTTTCAAAACTTCATAATGCCTTAAGGTATGTTCATACTTATTAAATATTTGTCCCGAAAAGCGTAACCACTAAATACTAATTCAAAATACTTTTGCTCAGATACGTGTTTATTAATTAAAACAACTTCATACAAAACTAGTAGACAGTATCAGGAATGCAATATTTTTGGAAACTATTTAACTTAATCAATACTTTTTTGTATTAAAAATTTTTGTATTAGTGTTTACGCTTTTTTTTTCAAATATTTGATAAGTGTGAACGTACATACCTTTAGACTGTTTGAAGATAGTATGTACATGGAAATTCCATTCAATGATCTATAACTAATCATGCATTTAGCAATATAAAGATCCGGAAGAGTCTACTAAACACTCTTATTCATTAAACAGTAAATTGTCTAGGCAGCCTAAAGCTGCTGCTAAACGAATTTATCGGACTGCTTGATCAGATCTTTTTTTTAGTGTAATGCCCTGTAGTGCAAGCCCATACTTGTATAAATCACCAAACAAATTCTCTCGACAGTAATCTTTCCAATTAGTATCTAATTGCTCTTAGTATGCGCGATATCTTAGACCATCTGCGTTCATAAGAAGTGTGTGTGCACACACGCATACAAAAATATATGGATTACGCCATAATAAGAGATCATCAGGCAAGTAACCCCATAAACTTGCTGATATTATCAACAGTCAGCAAGTTTAACAATTAAGTATAGATGTATTCAGTCAACATTGCTGGTAGATACCAGAGATCTCAGAAATGTACAACAAAATTTAATGTACACCTTGAATAAACTATAGACATTATATTTGTTTCATCGTGTACACCTTCTACTTGTATATAACTATGAGTGTATTCGTGTACATCTCGTGTATATGCTTTTTTAATTTGAAACTGGTGGGTGGGAATGTATAATATTTTCAGAGTCTCATTTTCTCTCAAAATTGCATAAAAATTGTTATCTGGAACGCATTTGGGTAACTTTGTTTCGGGCTGCATCTAGAACACAGCTATTAATTGGCAGGCTAAATCGTATAACGTAACATAAACTGTTGATGTAATTTTAAACTTTTATAAAACAGACAGAGGAAATAATGTTAATTAAATAATTCCCTCTTAAAGTTTAATGATTACACAAATATACTAATTGTTGTCTCCCTTTCTCTCTCTCACTCTCTCTCTTTTGTGGTCGATACAGAAAACAATTACAAATTGCTACAAATCTTTAACGCAACAGTTAAGGACTTGATTGAAAAAAAAAGCAGCCGTCAAGGAGCTGCTTTGTTTGTTCCTTACCATCATTTACTACCCGTCCACACGAACAATAAGTTTGGCAATTATTGCCGTGGCGACCGTCAAATTTGATTGCCGACACAAGATATTAACGTGTGGACCGCATGAATATATGTTAGAACACATATTCGGCAACAAATGTTATAATACATTGCCGAGCAATAATCTTTTAACACATGCTGTCAAATTGAATTGTCATTTGATTGAAATTTTTGTGTTATAAGAAAACAACAGTGTTTATAATGTTTTAAGATTTGTACGTGTTCGATACCAAGATATACATACAAGCAAGAACATTGTCAATTGACGTCGCGTTTCTGCCGGCGTTATTGCTTGACACGAAATGTGTCAAGCAATGGTCGCAGTGTTACGATGAGTTTGAGAGAAAGTCCACCATCTTTAGTTGTTTCTTATATAAAAGATCTACAAGAGATATTTGTTGCACTTACAATGCGAGTAAAAAATATATCTCAGAATTAGACGTACGATCACAGTGACATATAAAAAAGGCTTTACTTTGCAATAACTTGGAAATTGCACCTATACTTTCCTTTTTTTTTTGTTGATTTCTTTGCAGTATTTTTATAAAATGTAAGGCCAATTAAAAACGTATACAAAAAAAAACATATCTATATATCAATTCTTATTTAGTTATAAAATACGTATATATAAAAATAAAAGTTTGATGGTTGTAGGCTTTGTCAATAATATTTACATGATTAGACATGAGTCTTCATCTTTTTTTCTTGGATTATTAGAACGAGGATTTCCTCTAAATATATTCATGAAGTCTCCCGTTTCATATGTATTATCGTTATACCTTAATGTCGAGGCATTTTCATTGGAAACGAGATTAACTGCACCACGCTGGTAGTGAGAATTTTGTTGTTTTGGGTTATTGTTAGCAGTTCCAGTACGGGCTCCTCTAATATTTGGATTCATTGTTTGTAAATTCGTTGTATTGAAATTATTACCGCTTTGGTTAGATACTGGGGGCTTCATTGCACCACCTGCGTATTGGGTTCTACGTTGTTCTGGTCTTTTGTTAACAGTTCCACTAGCATTAGGCGGTTTAATATTAGTACTCATTGTTTTCGACGAATTTGTATTGAAATTATTAACGCTTTTGTTAGACGAGTTTTCTCGTCTAGCACCAGTTGCAAGTTGAGATTTCCGTTGTTCTGCTGTTTTAATATGTTTCGTTGTCTGGTCAGTGTTTTTATTGTTGCCTCTGTTGTTATTTTTAGAATTATTGGCTCGCATTATGTTGGGTCGATTATTAGTTCTATTTGAACGCGTATTGTTATTTTTGCCGCTAGAATTATTTTGATTTGAAGAAACTGAATTCGATGGAGGATCATTCCTATTCGTATTTTGGCCTCCTACAGCTAAATTAGGAGGTATGTAATTATTTGGTGCAGATCCAAATTGTGGTGTATAATTAAATGCCGGTTGGTTTTGATACATATAGAATGGCTGCTGTTGTGTCATGGGTATAAAAGTAGCAGCTGGTGGCCTAAAAACAGCATTTGGTGCTGGAGAGTTAATACATGAAAGGTTTGGATAAAGATATTGGTTATGCGGTAAGTTATTGTATAATTGTTGTTCTTGAGGGTTTCGCAATTGTAAAAGTTGGTCCTTCGAATAGGTTGTTGGAACGGTTTGTGTGTTAGGCACTTGTGGTAGATCATCGAATATTGAATCGAGTTTATTTTTGTCAAGGTTTATATTTTTATCTGCCATATTTTTTTTCCTACCTTTTCCATGTTGCTTTAAAATCTTACCGCCTTTATTTGCAGCACTTTTCTTTGCATGTCGCATCTCAAAACCTAAAAAAAATAAGCAATAAAATACAAAATGTAATAAACATTACTAATTTTCTTTTATATAATATAGTAGGTATAGTTGGCGTTATTGGCACAAGAAGCAAAAAATTTACTTTGTTCTAAATGCATATGCGAGTACATTTTTATAAAAGAAGAATGTTTGAATTTTTAGAAAAAAAAACAGTTTTTTAATTGAAATCAAGCTTTAATTTTTTGCTATAAACACTATTCTACTCCTAAATGTTATTATATATGTATAGCATCCTCCATCCTTAACTGTTTGTAACTAATTTCACTCTATTTGAAAAAGAGAAGTTTAGCTTAACCAACTTTTCGTAGTTGCAAAAACAAAAAAAAATTTAATACAAGTAAAAACGTTATATTCGACCGGATCAAATCTTAAATACCCTCCAAATATTTAGTAAGTAAATTTAAAATCTTTAACTTGGTGGGACAGAGTTGCTTTATATAATACCGTATGTCAACGCCCACAAAGGGGGTGGGGTTTAAAAATAGACAATATCATGTTTTCCACAGACGAATGTAGGGGCATTGTTAGACCGTCTTAGACTTCATCACTGATCAAGAATATATATACTTTATGGGGGGTATTAAAACTGTATTTTGGCGGGGTCGCTCTGGCAAGGACTGTGGGGGAGACATTTCACCTTCATCATAAAACTCTAAAAATAAATGTTTGGGATAATTATATACAAATTTAAAAAAAAAAAAATATATATATATATATATATATATATATTGTTTTTTGATAGGGTTATTTAGGGGCAAAGGGGGAGGAGGGAGTAGGACAGAGTAGTACCCGGTTACGTCTCAGCTTCGTCATTAAAGCTTCAACATGTTATTTTTAAGGAATGTAGGCTTAAGTAAAACAATTTGTTAAATTTTTGCATATAATAACCCCCACTAAAGGGGGGTCCAAATTTTTTTTATTTTATGGCTCCAAGCTTAACGCGTTGAACTTTCTTTAATATAAAAATATATCATTTGCTTAATAAAATTACAAAAAAAACTCTAAAATTTATGTTGTTTTTTAGAGGTTGGTTTAGTTCTTCTTAGAGGAACTTTTTTCCCTCTTGCCCGATTTAGCCCATCTCCGAACCTGTGCTATCCTTCAAGATATATTTATACAAAATTTTTAAAGTCTAGCTCTTTTCGTTTGGACTGAATCGTGATTTCTACAGACGGACATGCTCAGATCGTCTTAAATTTCCTCACTGATCAGGAATATACAATATACATATATACTTTATGGGGTCTCAGATGGATATTTCGCTGCGTTACAAACGGAATGACAAAGTGAATATACCCTCCAAATCTTTTTTGGAGGGTAGAAAAATCAATTTCGTTTGCTGTACGTATTTATGTAACGGTGCTCGACATGTCTTTGATATTTTAGCGGATGGTTCAAACTATTGTAAATAGTAGATTTGAACAGCAGCCGCATTTAAATCCATGCTTTGCCTTCACATTCATGCTAGGCACCCCAATCATGTTTCAAACAAATCTGGCAGAATTTCTATACAAAAACGCAGCTAGTCTTATTCACTTCGCTTTAGCGAAACATCGCTTTACTGAAAGTATCGTATTACTGAAAACCAAAAGCAAGCCCACAACTACGTTCGCTTTAGCGAAAAAATAAATAAAGACAAATTTATTTATTAGAAATCGATTGCATAACTTAAGGCTGAAAAAATTGTGCATGTTTTGTCCATTGAAAAATTAAATAGCAAAATCTATTTGTCCTTTTCGCTCTTACGTACTTTATTGTATTTTTCTATTAAATTGTCAATGCAAGTGGGTAAACATTTTCGAGGAATTCGTTTTACTGATTTTAATCAGTACGCTTAACTGTAACTAATTTCAGTAATCCGAACCACGTTTTAGAGAAAAATTGGATAACTGAAAAAAATTGGGTTTTGGTTATTTCGAGTAAAGCGGAGTCGACTGTAAACATCTTTTTTGTATGAATTAGATGTGATTAAAACATTCTTAAATGACGTAGTAAGAATTTTTAACGAACATTTTATATTGCTATATTAAATTGAATTAAGATTCTATAGGCTAATTGTTCGAAATTTTTAATTTAAATCTCAGAAAGACATGATAAATATTCCAAGGCACAAAGGCAAGTCAACATCAGTTTTTGTTATTCAACTTACACAGCAGAGCAGAACAGCTGTTTTCGAAAGACGCAACCCTTTCATCATCAGTGCTCATGTGTATTGTGTTTGTCACCACTTATTAGGTGACTTAGTTGAATGTGATAACAGTTCCTATTTACACAAATTTTATTGTGAAAAAGAATACGAGAACTGTATCAAGCTGATGTTAACATGTTATTGTTATAATACCCGTGTTACCGTTTGATTATTTTTCTTCATGTCCCATTTTTCTGAATTTCTGAATTCTTAAACGACTCTTGTCGCATAATTTGTTTAAGTTTTCCGCATGTCTTGATATATGCATAATGATAAAACATTTTGTTTCACGCGACATGACAACATAATCACATAACCTACAAATAGTTGCAAACTGCTCAAAAATGTAAATAAAATATCACGGAATGAGGTTCAATTAAAATTTCAATATCACATGCCAAGGTTGCACTCGTATTAGCATTTAAATTACATTTGCATGGCCTTAAAGACCGGAGCAAATACTGAAAACACTAAAGGAAGGAACAAAAATATCACGATTTTGTTGATTATCTCAAGTCCAATTCTAAAAATAAAATATTAATATTTTATAGTTTTCCTATGGGAAAATGTGTTAAATCTACACTATTAAGCGGCTTGGCCACACATCAAACTGACGCTTCAAACTCTGCTTTTCTTTGACAGAGTTTGTGAAAAAAAACTCACACGTATGGTTTGATCTGAGTTTGAAGAATATCAAAACAATTCAGATTTTCACTCTCAAACTGAATTTTACCAACACATACACAAGTTTGAAGCATCAGTTTGATGTGTGGCCATGCCGCTTTAGAAAGTACGTTGTCTATTGGCTATACATAATCGTATTTCATAGTTGGAGCAATTACATATTACGTCTTTTGGCAGTTAGGTTAGGTTAACAGGTTGCTGGTGAAAGGAAACGTAGAATCCAGCTCACTTGGGTCCAATCAATTGATCCCTTTGTGCTACCTGTATAGGAAAGGACAGTGTATAGGTGAGAGAGAGATGAAGAGGAAGAAAGGGATAGTCAGAGTTTAGGTAGGAAGAATAGTAGCAAGATGGGATACATATATAGACAAAAATTCTGGTCGTGCACGCACGCCTCAGGGGAATCAGTTGACGTACCAGCCACTGCTCCTAATAAAAAGAATCAGGTTCTTCAGTCCTATACCTGATAACTTCGAAATGTCTCTAATGCCCAGAGACTGTAGGCGCTGCTTCTCCAGAGCAGGACAGAAGCAGAGGAAATGTGCAATACTTTCCTTCTCCTCCTCCTCGTCATTGCAACTGGAGCAGTAGTCTTTCCCCCTTATTCTATAACTATCTGTCAACGTCACGTCAAGACAATATCAAAAATAGGACACGTCTATACTTCTCTTTTTCAGCAATTGGCAATTTTTAACAGCCTATTGCCATATCCAAGGCCATATAGAATAGATATAGACTGTCAGAAATAGTTAATTATTGTCCACAAGAAGCAGATACATAAGTGTCCCATGTTTTGTATTGTCTTGATGTGAAGTTGACAAATAGTTAGGGAATAAGGGTGATTATAGGGGAGTCCCATGCCCCTGGCATGGACCCCAAAGGTGCAGTGATCAGTAAGTGTAGCCACTATACTGCGTAAATGACCTTTTGCGAAATTCAAAAGATCCTTCGTCCTCTTAGAGTCTAGGCGGGGCCATAAAGCCCTCGATATCTCGCAAGTGAATTCCCTGAATCACCTATCCTGAGCTTTTGCCATTTAAGGCTGACTATATCGTCCCCTTAATAAAACAATAGTGTATACGCATATACACCATTATATTTGTATTGCGTAATAAGAATCTACATAACCGATTCTATATGTGGTCAAAATTTGGTGAAGTTCTACTTCTACAAAGTGGATCAAAAGATCGATTGAAATAATAGCTTATAATTTCGTGTTTGAAAATTTTCGTAAATAATTGTGTAAATTAAGGTTACGGCGTTTTAGTTAGTTGTTTCTCTGAATATAATTTTTTTTTGTTTTATCTTGGACCAGCACTCAGGGGATGACCCCTATATATGCAATGCATTGCGCCGGAACTGAAAACGAGGGGATAGTATTGAGGGGACAGATTAGGAAATATGAGAAGATAGACAGTTTTTTTGTAGCTATTTCAACCTTTTACTTCGCCGGCTAATTTTTGCTACAGGGCCGACAAAGGTGGGTGGTGCTGTTACTCTGCTTTTTAGTACATGATCGTGTCAGTCGCTGCCAATTATGTTCAGTGACCAGTGACTATGCCTTCATCATTGAAACAGGCTGGCAACAACTAACACAACCACGCACTAAAGCTGATCAGGAGAATTCAACACAATATTTCATGACTCAGCGAGGGCTCGAACTCAGGACCCTCCGCTTCATAGTTTTGTGTTCTACTACTTCAGCATACACTATTTTTATTAATCACTATTTATATTTCTTCATGACAAAACAATATCGAAAAATTACGTATATTGATATACGCCATTATTCGCGGTTTTGAGATTGGCCAAAGAAAACAACTATACACTGTGGAAAGAATGTTCTGGTACGACAGTAATGATCGCAAGGAATGGTTCAGCAGATTAGGGCACAGTTTAAAAAAAAATAACGAACGAATTTATAACCATATAGGTTATAAATATAGTTTTAATTAGTAAAAACAATGTCAATTGCCTTTTTGGTTACTTTTATGTTTAAAAAAAAATTTCAATTTCCCAACCCTGAAAGCGAAATTTAAATTTTTTTTAAATTTTCTTTATTAATGCAAATCTTCATGAGGTATAAAGTAGTTTTGTTTAAGAAAAACTCGAATTTTGCAACCATTTTTGTTATTACATGTACTACAAAATATTGTACGTACCAAAAAAATTTAATTTTTCCAACCCTGGAAACGAAATTTTTATTTTTTTTTGTTTGTTTTTTATCAGTGCAACGCTTCTTGAGGTATAAAGTAGTTTTATTTACGAAAAATTGCAAATTTTTTACCATTTTGGTAACTTTCATGTACCATAAAATATTGCACTTGTCCATCCCTGGATTCGAAATTTTATTTTTTATTTTTGAATTTTTGATACCAATTTTGTTCTTCCTAAATTATAAGACAGTTTTAGTTAGCAAAAAACAAAAAAAACCAACATCAGTTGCCTGTTTGATTACTTTCATGTATGAAAAAATTCAATTTCCCACCCCTGGAAGCAAAATTGGAATTTTTGATTTTTTTTTTGGCTAATGCAAATCTTCATGACGTATAAACTGGTTTTGTTAAAGAAAAACTTGAAATTTTTAACAATTTTAGTTGCTACATGTACTACAAAATACGGAATAGGCCGAAAAAAAATTTTTAATTTCCCATCCCTGGAAAAAAATTTAAATTTTTTTAGTTTTTAATAGACCATTGATGCTCCCCAAAGCACGAAGTAGGTTTAATTTACAAACATTAAAAAAATAATTAATTTTTGGTATAAATTTTGCGTTGAGAAATAGGTGTAAGCTTCCCAGCTCTGGAACCGTACTTCGGATCTTTCTGAATTTCAATAGCACTCTATTTAAGTTCATTTCCAATCCAACGGTCGAAGAACGAAGTCTCTAGCTCTGCTGTGGGCTTGGGAAAACCGATTTCACGTACAGACGGACGGACAGACGGACATCGCTCAATCGTCATGGCTATTCATAAGGATACAGAATATATATACTTTATGGGGTCCCATGTGCATATCGAAGAAATTACACACGGAATGACAAACCTATACATACCCGAATACTATGTTTTACTGCATGAACGTTCATCAGACAAAAACATTCAAATAAAATAGTGTATAACGAACAAAATAAAACAGTGTATAATGATTTTTATACATATACTAAACCAAACAAAATAGCCTAAGTGACATCACAGTACTTTGAGTCCCATTTATTTGCAATTACAGCACGTGTAAATTAATGAAATATCATCTGCTAGTAGCCTGATAATTCAACTAATTATTTAAATGACTACAACTTAAAAATGTCGATTATTTTCTGAAATGTTACTGTTTTTCCAGATGTCTAATAACAGAAAAATTTTAAACTCGATTATCTCAAAACAGTAAAAAAATTATATACTGCTGTTTTATTAAGGGGACTATATTCAAAATCGACTTAACTTGTTAACACATTTAAAACACTCACCTTTTCTTGATTTTGTTTTAGATTTAATATTTTTTCTCAACGCAGATGTCGTAGCTTTACCATTGCCATTGTCCTGACTTTCATCATCGTCTTCATCATCGTCATCATCGTCTTCATCATCATCATCATCGTCGTCGTCGTCGTCTTTGTTGCCTTCATCACTTTTATCTGCACCTTTGCGAATATCGTTTCTAACCTTCGAATTTACGTTATTTTTATTTCTAAAGTTTGTTCTTTCTTTGCTACGACCACGTCGATCTGTATTTGATAAGAAAATAAATATTTTTCTTTATTTTTATATATTTTAAAAGAATTTTGTACTCGTATACACACTTTCAATTGCATCATTCATAGGTTTAGCATTTTCTGCAGCCAAAGTGCTAGTCTTACTTTCCCCATCGTCATCATCGTCCTCATTATCATCGTCGTCGGCGCCGTCGGTCTCGTCATCATTTTTATTGTCCTCACTTCTCTCCTTTGACTTTTTATCACTTTTAGAATTTCGATTCCTTCCCCTTCCTCTCTTCTTCTTTTTTTTCACTGACATTTCACCCACTCTCTCTTGATCTGTATTTTCTACTTTAAGAGCTTGCATCTTTTTGTTCAATTGCATTAACAATTCTTGACCCTTTGGCACACTTTCTGTTGATTGCGTTTTTACATCTTCCCTGGCAGAGCCACTTGCTCCAACAAATGTATTATTGCGCTGACATTCTTTAATAATGTAAGCGAAATCATCACTTAAACTCAAAGTTTTTGGATTTCCAATTAGTATCAAAAGTGCCTTGGGACGTGATATAGTAACATTTAAGCGCTAAAATAAGGACTATATTTAATATCTGCCAAACATTTCATTTAGTTACCAATTCCACTTACTCTCGGACTATCCAAGAAACCCAAGTTTGCCGTGCCCGAACGCACAAAAGAAACGATTATTATTTTCTTTTCTTTGCCCTGGAATATTTCCACTGAGCCAGTTTCAATAGCAAACCACTTTCGTAACATAAGCTGTTCTTGTATGCGTTTATATTGACTTTTATATGGCGATATAATACCAATATCGCTCTCTTTGACCGGCTCGCCATTTATGCCGAAAAACATGAGATCCTTCACGTAGTCCATAACTACTTGTAACTCTGTCAGATTGTACATGCTAAAAAAAAAAGAGACGAATTTAGGATTTGTGAATATCTTCAGGGAGTTTCAAAGCATATAAAGAGCTAATTTTTTAATTATAGCAATATTTTTGTGCGTTGATGTTTTTAATAGGGGGGGGGGATTGATATTGAAGCAGCCTAAGTAGGAAAAAAACATTTTTTTTTCAAAAACCATTTATTTTTCCTTTTAGCTCAATACAGTCCTTTTAGCGCAATACACTTAGTAAGACGATATTCTGACTTTTTTTATACCATCTGAATTATACGATTTTGGGAACCCCTCAAAATACGCCTTAGTTTCGGTAATCACTTCTTCGTTTGAGATTAATCTTTTTCCTGCGAGCCAATTTTTCAAGTTTGGAAACAGTAAAAAGTCACTAGGAGCTAAATCTGGACTATAAGGTGGATGATCAACCAATGCGAAATGTATTTCACGTAATTTTAGCATCGTATCTAATGCCGTGTGAAGCGGTGCGTTGTCTTGAAGAAAGAGCACTTTTTTCTTCTTTAAATGTGGTCGTTTTTTCTTGATTGCGTCAATCAATTGATCCAATAATACTTTCCTGTGAGTGTGGATTCTTTTTCAAGATAATCATGTGCATCCCAAAATACAGTGGCCATAAACTTGCCAGCCGGTTTCACTGTCTTCGCCTTCTTCGGAACACTTCCACCAGCTTGCACCCATTCTTTCGACTGATTTTTGGTTTCAGGTGCGTAGTGCTGGGTGGACCCACGTTTCATCAACAGTTAATAGTCGACGCCAAAAATTAACAGGATTACGCTTTATCATGTCCAAACACCGCTGTGAAGTGGTCTGTCAAACTCGTTTTTGTTCGACACTGAGCAAACGCGGCAACCATCTTGCCGATAGCTTTTTCATATGCAAATACTCATGCAAAATGTTGAACACACGTTCATATGATATGTTTAGCATTTCAACAATCTCACTCACGTAACTTGACTCGGCGATCATTCATAACGATATCGAGAATTTTCTTGATACTCGTATTTTCTTCAGTAACCACCTCTTTTGGCCTTCCTGTTGATGGTATTGTTGCAGTGCTTGTTCAGCCGCGTTTAAATTCAGCAATCCAATATTTAACCAGGTAATCTGGCGGAGCAGACTCATCGTAATGTTTATCGAGCTTTTCTTTTGTCTATTTTGCCGTTTTCACTTTTGCAAATAATAGTGTTTAATCACTGCACGAAATTCACTTTTTTCCATTTCTCAAGAAACACAAAAGTTGCTTACTTCAAACGACTACAGTCGACTCCGCTTTACTGGAAATAACCAACCCCAATTTTTTTTTTATTATCCGATTTTTTTTCTAAAACGCAGTTCGGATTACTGAAATTTGTTACAGTTAAGCGTACTGCTTAAAAGCAGTAAAACAATATTTTTTATTTCAAATGTCTAGCCACTTGCATTGACAATATAATAGAAAAATACAATAAAGTACGTAAGAGCGAAAAGGACAACTACATTTTGCCATTTAATTTTTTAACGGACAAAACATGCAAAATTTTTTTCAGCCTTAAGTTGTGCAATCGATTTCTAATAAATAAATTTGTCTTTATTTATGTTTTCACTAAAGCGAAGTAAGTTTCATACAAAACGTAGTTGTGCGCTTGCTTTTGGTTTTCAGTAATACGATATTTTCAGTAGAGCGATGTTTCGCTAAAGCGAAGTGAATAAGACTAGCTGCGCTTAAAATCAGTGCGGGAATTTGTATCGCTTTCAGTAATCCGATTTTTTTTCAATAAAGTGTGTTGCGCTAAAGCGGATTCGACTGTATAACAAATAAACTAATCGATGAATATGGGTGAAATTTTAACAGCTGACGTTTGACAGATCGCAATTTCTAACAAAAAAAAAGTTTTTGTGTTTATGCTGCCATCTAGCGCTAGGTAGCTTCAATATCAATCCGGCCTCGTATGTTACTCCAAAAAATTGTTTACCTCTGCGATTGCCCATCCTTTTTTGAACGTTCGTAGGTGGCATGAAATAGTATGGGATAATCTTTATTACGTGATTTATGCCATACTTCACATAGAGAAACATCATCTAAAATGTATAAAAAAAGGTATTTGTATACACTTTAAATTAATACTCGAATGGATAAAATAAAAATATATGTATGCATTTGTTTTTTACCTCGTTTAGCATAGGCTTCCAAACAGTGATTATAGTATAATCCACTAAATAAATCAACAATTGCCGGGTGGGAACGAAAATTTCGTACCAAACGCGTTTGTATAGTACGATCGTAGTTTCCAGTATCGACATCAACACGATAACAATCACGCGCCATCAAACGATCCATCAAGGAAGCATTAAGACCCAAATCTATGGCACGTCTCGATTGTAAAATCGGTCCCAATTGTTTGTGATCGCCAGCGATAATTAAACATGATTGCGGAGTTAAAATTGTTGTTATCGCCATTAAAGCTTCGACTTCCGTTGAAGCGGCAACTTCATCAATAAATAAATGTGTATATAATGCTCCACCGGTTTCTGTGCGGCCAAATTTTCCAGTAGCTAATTTCGCTACAATTGACAAGGTGCAAATTACAACACGATATTCGTGTAATATACCGATATCTGGATAAAATTGGCCATTATACATGTTGGAACACTCCAACAGTTGTTCATCAATTGATTCGCAGCGAATTTCACTCGAACGTGAATAAATGCGTACCATAGCGCGTGGAATATCCAATTTGTTTATGTATTTACACAAACGCAAGGCTATTTCATCACATGCGCTATTCGAAGAAGCTGTGACTAGTATTTTTGTATCTGGCTTCTTTAAAATTTGTAAAATTCCTTCCACTAAAGTAGTGGTTTTGCCCGTGCCTAAAAAGAGGGCATGAATTATATGAACATTAGTCGAATTGCTTGAATAATAGCTCATACTTTTGAATAAAATATGGGCATTTCCGCCAGAGAGTCAACCAAAAAAAATTTTGTATATATATTGATAAATTTCATTATTTCATACTAAATAACATAGTTTCATATTAAATAAAATAGTTTGTTTTTATAAGTTGCTACACACTTGGGGTATTCACACTTCGTGCTATTTAGTTATATTGTCATATAGTCATAATATTTTAGACCAGTTTAAAAAAGTTGTTGTTGCGCTGCATACAAAAAATTCATAAAATAATAGCACTCTTTCAGGTATGTTTTTGTTTTGTCATAAAATAGCTCTAGAGATCTGAGTCGAATGCCTGAAAATCTTTAGGCGAGACGGCGATAGTATATGTTTGCCGCCGTTACTTATATATGATTCACGCCTAAAAAATGATTCATACCTATACGTCTGTACATTAAATCACATTGTTATAACATAAAAAACTTTAAAAGAGAACTAAATCGCCAAAACTAAATATGCACAAGTGAAAAATTTATTCTCGTTTAACTTATGTAGCTTGCAGCCACTGAACGTTTTTGCGTATGCCGCCGCAAAAAATGTATTCGGCTCATATCGAGGCAGCAGCTGTTTTAGTTTATCCATACAAATTCATTTAGATATTCTTGTGCACCAGAAGACAAATTTAATAATTTTTAATAGAAATGGAGTTTTTAGACTTTTTGGCATTTTAAAACAACTTTATTACAATTGTCTTAATTATCTTTTGCTTTGATAGCATCTAATTACAAATGTCTTGTTTTCTCTTATCAGCTGATCGATGTTTGAAATATCATATTAAGTTATGACGGGTTGTTCACACCAGAGAACTTCACTTGTTGATTAAAAAACCGTTCAACAATAAGAAAGGCACAAAAAACTTGTATTTTATTTGCAAATGATCAAACTTGCCCGCACACTCTTTTTTGTTGTTGATTTTAAATCAACCGAACATATTCCTCTTTGCTGGTTCTGATGCTAAACACATCGGCTTATTCACAACAATAATCTTTTTTAAGCTAGGAATAAAAACATTAATCAAACTTGCTCAAGCTTTTATATGCGTTGTTCATTATAAGGCAATCGAACCACATGCAAGTTGAACACTTGCTTATTTTCATCATAGGTCGAATCAAACTTGTCAACTTGAGTACTTGTCTATTCCGCTCAACGCTCAAAAATTTGATCAACATTAAAGTGCAAAAAACAAGAAATCATTGTGTATGAATTTGTTCATTCCTATCAACAAAGGCACGCTTGTTTTTTTATTTTAATTTACAGTGGTTTGTGATGTCCATTCGCGTTGTTTATGACAAAATAGGAAATTTTTTTAAGAAAATATTATATTTATTTGCAGTTCGATATTGCAAATAATATTTATTATTATTTTTGTTTATTTTTATTTGTTCTCCTTTACAGTGGTGTTTTTTGTGTTATTTAATTTGTATTTCTTATTAAGCTAAAATTGAGAAGCACAAATTTTCTGCAGCATAAGTAGCCCTCCAGTACTTATTCGTTTTCCATAATTATTTCACTTAATATGGACCGTATTATATTTTTTCCCTTACGCCGAGGCGACAAGGTGTAAACTTTCTTGGAAATTTGACTTAAAAAATTTTTTTTCCCTTTTGTTATATTTGCATGTGTATTTCGACGTATGTAATTCAACTAAATTTGTTCTCTTAATCGGACACATGTTTAACAATAAAAAACAAGCAAATGATCAAACTTGTGCACACATTCTCATTTGTTTCAATTTTGTAAAGAAAAAAGTCCCATAAACCACCGTGCATTTGCCCATGTGTATTCCCTTTAACTTTGTTTTTGATGAACAAATTCAAATAAATACTAAACCTGTACCTCCACTCATGTGTCAGTGTTGAATTGGTTATGTTGTTTCCATTGTTCGTATATCATATTGCTCAAGTCACACAGACGGTCGGTTCAAACATGTTGTGTGAATTAATGAGAATAAGAGCGTTTGGACACGATGAATTTACTGCAAGCCCTTCTCTTGCCTGTGCGATCTAGCTCATAAAATGCTTTTGTTAATTTTACTCATAATCAGAATTTGATGTATACATCAGAATGAAATGATTTTTAATCATCATTGAATTTTTCTTTAATCTTTACAATGAACAAAAATTTGCGTGCTGAACAAAATCAAGAAAAATAGTGATTTTGAAGTACTCTGGTTCACACTAGTCATATTTTTTGTGCTAATATTTTATGACTTTATGACTACAGTGTGAATACCCCTAAGTGTGATTTAAAATTTTTATGAAAAATAAATACAAGTATAGTAAAAATATTTGGAAATTTGTTTTTGTTGTACATACTATGAACTTCGCCAAACCATAGTGATTTACAAAATTAAAATAAAGATTCTTAAATAATATTTTTTTAAAACTAAGTTTTAGTTTTTATTTTTATTCTAAGATTCTCATAAAAAAAATTGTTTACATACTTTTCTAATATGCTCATCAATTCTAATAACATTAGCATTAAAATTCAATCAATCAAAAATCAATCTCTCATATCAGGTCTGTTCAAAAAACAAAGTTAATTTTCACAAAAAAAAAAAATTAAACCCAATACACATGAGCACTGATGATGAAAGCGTTGCGACTTTCGAAAACAGCTGTTCTGCTCTGCTGTGTAAGTTGAATAACTAAAAACTGAGGGCAAATTACGGCATTCGATATCGAATGAAATTTTAATTTAAGTGGTATTGAAATTTTAATCGATATCGAATGCGTTCATTTGGCTCCTGGTGTTGACTTTCCTTTGTGCCTTGGGATATTTATCATGTCTTTCTGAATTTAAAACTAGAAATTTCGAACAATTATCCTATATATATTAACTCAATTTAAAAAAAAAGAGATTATTTATTCATACACTTGAGTGCGCTTTTTTCGAATCGTCGGATATACGAGGGCGGATTGATATTGAAATGATGGAAAAAAACATTTTTTTTTCAAAAACCATTTATTTCTCAACGTAGTCTCCTTTTAGCTCAATACACTTAGTAAGACGATCTTCCAACGTTTTTATACCATCTGAATAATACGATTTTGGGAACCCCTCAAAATACGCAGTTTCAGTTCTGATATACTGTCCTTGAACTCTATCAGCGATTCGGTTTTTTCGTCGTAGAGGCGAGTCTAGTGAATAAGATGGCTAATGAATGATTATGGTGTTGTTTTTAGCTTAAACATAAAGAAATTCTAATAGCATGTGTAAATTCATCTTATATTCCGAACAGACCTCATATGTATGTGCGTTCATTAGAAAAATAAAATAATAGAAATATTTTTTCTCACAACAAAATAATCAAACATAGATAGTAAATTAATAAAAATTTCCTACCTGGTGGACCAAATACTATATAAGTGGCATCGTTGCGCGGACCTTCAGCCATATTACGTACCGCTTGCAATTGTTCATCATTTATGTTTTCATTATACAGAGTTAAACTAAATCAAAGACAAAGATTGTACACAAACTTTCCATTTTTAATATCACATCGTACCTTTTAGTTGGCATCGTCATTTCAACTATTTTAGTTGGAAATAAAAACTTTCTCAAAAAATCCATATTGATCGATAACAATTGCAGCGAACGATATTGATAGCGGAAATTTAAACGAGATGGTCTACATACGACTGTATATGTAGCATTTGTATCAATCTTTTGATTGCATTTAAAGGCAATACGTCCTGTGCTAACAGCCTGTATCAGACCAACGTACGTATTCTTCATACGTTTTATATCCGACTTATTTTGCAGTATTAATGCCATTATTTCTTCATTGTTGGTAAAAACATCTGTGCGTGTTGTAAGTATGAGCTCATCATAAATTGTCAATACATTCTCCAGAAATATGCGTTGTTTGGGTTTGAACTGTTGTAAATGTTAACAAGAAGTTATTGCTATGAAATTGATGTTAATATTTTTTTTTATATTTTATTAATATACCCACCCGAAAACTGTACTCATTGCCAAAACAACGTAACTTAACATTTTGTTGCTTTAAACTGATGTATTCCTGTATTGTGTCCATATCTTCTATTTGTAAAAGGATATTCAATGAGGCTCCTATCGTTTGAGGTTGCAATTTCTTATCATTTCGTACATAATCACGGAATTCATTGGAACTTATCATTAATTTTTTATCATAAGAATCATCCTTTAATGCATCCTGAATTTCTTTGGGTGGAAAATAATCAGCCAATTCAAATTTTGGTTCAAATAATCTAAAAGAAAAATTATTAGCTAATTTATAATCAATTAAACACAATAATAAATTTTTTTTCTCATTGCTATTTTTAAATGTCTCCTTCAACCTCACGCTAAAATAAATGGTAAATTTAAAAAAATTGCTTTTATTCCGTTTTGAAAAAAATCGAGTTTTCACCAGATCTCGACGTTTTGTATACCTTTTGTAAAACTTTCCTGACTACTCCTGAGAACCCGTTACTATGTCTATAAGCATGCGTGTGTGTAAGTATGTGACCAGTTTACAACTTTTGAAGTTCCGAATCCAAGGAAATTAATCGCGTTGCAAAGGGATTCTTCAAATTTAGATTTCCTGTGAATTGTCACCGGTTCGGGCTGGTACATTTTCAAAAATATAAAATAACCGAAAAAAAATTTTTTTTTTTCAAAAATATCAGCTCTTGACAATTAAAAATCACCTCGACTCTACCAAACGGGTCAAATTCGGTTACTGCTTTCGTGAGATTTCGTGAACGAAAAAAAATCGAAAAAAGTGAATTTTTGAAAATACTCCGATATTATACATAATGTAACGAAGAGATACATCAATCACCATCACTGTTCATCAGGTGGGAATCAGCTGATCCATTCATTGCAGGGATGGCTTTTAAGGTCAACAGTTTACAAAAAAAAAACAAGTAAAAACGTTATATTCGACCGGGTCGAATCTTCAATACCAACCAAATATTTAGTAAGTGAATTTAAAATGTTTAACTTGATGGATATCGTATGTCAACGCCCTCTAAAGGGGATGGGGTTCAAAAATAGACTATATCATGTTTTCCACAGACGAACGTATGGGCATTGCTAAACCGTCTTACACTTCATCACTGATCAAGAATATATATACTTTATGGGGTCCAATTCTCTTTGGAAGGTATTAAAACTGTATTTTGGCGGGGTCGCTCTGGCAAGGACTGTGGGGTGAGACATTTCACCTTTGCCATAAAACTCTAAAATTAAATGTTTGGGATAAAATTACATTTATATTTAAAAAACAATTTTTTTGATAGGGTCATTTAGAGGGCAAAGAGGTGGGAGGGTGTAGGACGGAGTAGTACCCGATTATGTCTCAGCTTTGTCATTAAAGCTTAAAAATTTTATTTTCAAGGAATGTAGGCTTAAGTAAGACAATTTGTTAAATGTTTACACTATTTTTAGCAAAATTACAAAAAAAAAACTTTAAAAATTGTGGTGTTTTTTAGAGGTTGGTTTAGTTCTTCTTAGGAGAACTTTCTTCCCTCTTGCTCGATTTAGCCCATCTCCGAACTTAACCTGTGCTATCCTTCAAAATATATTTATACCAAATTTCAAGAGGGTAGCTCTGTTCGTTTGGACTGACTCATGATTTCCACAGACGGACGGACGGACATGGCCAGATCGTTTCATATTTCATCACTGATCAAGAATATATACATATACTTTACGGGGTCTCAGATGGATATTTCGCTGCGTTACAAACGGAATGACAAAGTGAATATACCTTCTATATTCGTTTTTGGAGGGTATAAAAATCGAATTTATCAAAATACTATGATATTCACCCCTATCATGAATAATTTTTCCCTCGAAATTTTTCCCTTTTCCCTAAAATTGCAATCATGAAAAAAATTCCCCGTGAATGATGTCACGCTGAAATTAAATTCCCCTGATCGTGAATGATTTGTATCCCTTTAATTCATTCACTTAGTTTTTGGTGGGGAATAGAGTACAAAATTTAAGTATTTTCCATTATAATTCGAATATTAGAGTTTGCAAATTTTATTTTTGAGGCAAGACCCGTTAATAAGACACAAACTGATATTTCTTGCAACAAATCTGTTTTAATAGGATTTAACGCAGAGTTTATTAATAGAATAATTAAAAGTAAAGTTTTTGTTATATAAAAATGTTTGAACGTTAAAGCGTTAAAAAACTAATGAATGCAAAAAAGGACAAAATACTTTAGAGATCAAAGTTGGTCATTCTACAACGGCGTTCACATTGCAACAAAAGAATTGTCATTATAAATGCATTCCCAACAAAATCAATTGCCTGCGTCTTTGTAAAACTTGTTGCTCCAATTCTAAAGATTAAGAATATTTTTAATTTGTTTTGTCTGGTTTTCAAAATGTATCCAAATTATTTGACTACTAAATATTTAATCATACTTTTTTTAATGTTTTAAAATTATTGCATAAACTTAAATGCTTCAACACAAATTATTTGATTTTTCATATTGTTTTCGGCTTCTTCTCTTTTTTTGCATTCACTGAGAACTGATAGCGGGAATAGTTTCTCACGGGATATTCACGATACTATTAGCTGGTTATTTGCGATAGGGGTGATTATACATACATGTGATCAATTAGAGTTCTGGACTCTTTTATAGGTAACGAAGAACAACTACATCAATCAACAATCACTGTTCATCAGGTGGGAATCAGCTGATCCATTTATTGCAGGGATGGCCTTTAAGGTCAACAGTTTACAAACAAAATAAAAATTTATTTCTAGGAGGCGACTTAGCTTCAGGAATATGGTGTATGCCATAATTGGCAATTTTATTTTCAGCTTTTCAATTTCAATGCGGTATTTTCAACAATCATTTCAAATGAAGAATGTTGACATTCTTTTTTCGAATTTAATTCGATCTCCTTTTTGGTAGGAAGAAATAAATGAAATAAGGACAGCATGCTTTCGCTTACACGCATGAGTATAAAAAGAATTTCCCAAATATCACATGCAAAATAAGTTTAAAGCAAAATAATAAATATGTAACTAAACGATTTACTTACTTTGCATTTGGTAAACGGTTGGGGTTAATGCGAAAATGAACTTTAGGAAATTCCTTAGAGCGCTAAAAGTAACAAAAAAATCAGTTCAATGAATTTTAAATATTTATTAAAACAAAAATAAACGATTTTCTAGATATTTACCATAAAGTGATGTTGTTCTACTATACGCGAATCCTGGCTATCGTCCAAGTGACATATCAGAATAATCGGTTGTTCCACGTGTATGGTAAACAGATGAGAATCTACAAAAAAGCGATCTATGCCGCTTTCGGGACACTTGTATGGTACACGCATATTATGCACATAATAAAATGAACGAGACTGAACGATAATTATTTTCTCAATTATCAAATTTTCCAAACAAGTCTCAAATTCGAAACAAAAGTAATGCGAATTCTTGCACAGGGTATAGTTGATGTTAAATATTGGTGTATCACTAAAATGAATATGTAATTATATTAATGGGACCTTTTCATATAGGAGAACACTAAAACTAACAATTTATCGAGTTTAGTTACAAATTCAAAATCTTTATCTTCACCATGTGACTGAATGTGTTCCTCAAATGAGTCCATAGTGGAAAAATCCTGCTGGCATATGAAGCAACTCGTGTTGGTAGGACAGTAGTTTGTTACGCGTCGCTGTATGGTTGTTCCTTGATATTCCAACTGGGTTTTTGGTTCATTTTCATCGATAACCAAATTATCTTAATAAATTCACGTAATTTGTAGTTTTGTTTCTTTTGAAAATCTATATCTTGTATATGAATTATGTATTAGCTTACCTTCGTGGCACACGTGTATGTTGTTTTCCTGAATACTACTGTTGGACACTTCATCATCGCCATTTACGTATTGTTTTATGCCATCACAATTTAGTTGAAAATTGTCCAATTCCTTTAGCCTATTGTTTCGGTAATCAAATAATGCTTTAGATCTCACTTTGTAGCAAGGATTTCCTCGTGGGGTATCCCTAAGAAAGCCACAGCGATGCAGCAACGTTCCAATCTGTCAAAAATAAATAGTATTCATGAAAATATCTTATATAAATTATGTATGAATTTTCATTAGTCGAACTATCTTATGTAAATTGTTAATTTTTTTTCAACGGGCTTAAGTTCGAATCTGCATGACTGCAAATTATTTTTTTTTTTATTATTTTATTAATAAATGAATTTGTTCAAATTCTATTTATTATTTTTTTATATTAAGATTGGAATATTAAGAATATTTTCAATAATCATCAAACCAGCAGCCGATGGCTCTGGAAAAAGCGAAAGAGATACATGGAATATTGGGAATATTAATCGTCAGGGTTGGGGAATTTCGTACTAACCAAAAAGGTAATAACTTAAAAATATGAATGTGGGCACTTCTCATATTCAATTTTCGTTAATAACATTGGTTAAATAGTTGATATTGCTACTAACTAGCACCACTTGCAAAAGTGGAAAAATTGAACAAAGAACGCTGATGAGATGGCGTAGCGGCCTCGAAATCAGTACTGATCCGTTCTGCTGGTTTGATGATTATTGAAAATATTCTTAATATTCCAATCTTAATATAAAAAAATAATAAATAGAATTTGAACAAATTCATTTATTAATAAAATAATAAAAAAAAAATAACTTGCAGTCATGCAGATTCGAACTTAAGCCCGTTGGAAAAAAAATTAACAATATCTCATATATTTATTCTTATTTTCCTGCTGTATTGAGACTTGGACAATTTTCTTCACAATAAAAAAAAATTAAAAACAAAACATTTTTATTTTAATGTTGAAGGACAATGGAATTAATATTGCATGTTCTGTTGCTGAAAGTCTATACTTCAGTGATTAAAAATCACTTAAAGGTAATCCATACAAACATCACACAGTAGCAAATTGACTGTTCAATATGCAAAACTAATAAACGAATTTGAATTATGTATTAAAATAAGGAAAAAAATAGAAAGGCCACATGAGATAGCGAACAAGCTCATCTATTGACTCATTGGAGCATGGACGCAACGTGTGGTGTGTTTCACTGTTCTACCGATACTACAACGGAATGTGTTCTGGTTCATATGTGGAACAAACTTTCAGCAAAGGTCTTTCCTGGCAATTTTAACTTGGGGAGGTTCAAATCGAACATCTACAAACACTACTCCTTCTATCCTCCTTGCCATAACCAACTTTCCTAGTTCTGGCACAATGCATCGCATATGTAGGAGTCATCCCCTGAGTGCTGATCCAAGAAGAAAAAAAATACGCTACGGAAGTTGAACACTAAAAATCTTGGAAATTGCTGGTTTTACCCTGTTTTGAAGAAAAAACTTTCCTGTGTGCATGTAAGTATGGAAAGAACTTATAATTTTTGGAAGGGTGTACCGAACAAAAACAAACGAGTAACGTTTCAAAGAGTTATAAAGGGTGTTTTTTATAGAATGATAAAACTTTGAGTTGGCATCACTGCTTTATTTGACCACCCACTTAACACCTGATAGTTGCTTTTTGTTTAGTTTGTTTTGACATTTCATTATGGATCGACTTACACCAGAGAAACGCGTGTAAATTTTTGAAGTTTTTAATCAAAATAATTGTTCTATTCGTCAAACTCATCGTACACTTTTTCCATTTTATGGCATACACAATCGTTCTTCAGAGCGGCTAATTCGAAGAACAGATTATAGTGGTTACCTGCCTCGCGGCCCAACATCACTGTGGTCTTACTACCGGGTGAATACAATGCGTCTACCAACGCCCCCACACGCAACAGACTGTCACGCATGAATACCAATTTGAAACCATGTATTTGGACATGGCCTCCACCTTGGTTAGGAGCCTACCTAAAACTCCTGCCGATCTTTGTGTCACGACACCCGGTTGCAATGCAACTCCATACTGGGCTCACGCCCTCCCCGCGATTTGGGTTTCAACACACAGCCACCACGATGCTCCCCGAAGGGCCGCAACCATTGTCGGGCAGAAACAAAGGTTCCTGGGGCTCCCGACACCCGTGGTACCAGAAACAAGTCTCCGGTCAGACCCCGTAGCCGAAACTACTTCCAGTTGAACTCCTAACAGTTCGGGACTGGTGGCCCACAAATTCGAAGAACAATAGATCCTTTTCGGACCACATTTACTGTTACTGATAAATGGGCATCCCGTAAGACGCCGAACAGTGCGCACTGAAGAAGATGTAGCCACTGTACAGGAAAGCATTGAAGATGATCCCAATGAATCAATTCGTAGCCGTTCTCAGCATCTCAAATAGTGCCCTTCCATTTTATGGAAGATGTTTTTGTTTAGTTGTTGAAAATTGGTGTTCCAGACTGAGTCTTGTATGCGCCAGCCATGGCGGCCACATGGCCGAAATCATATTTAAACATTAATGTCATAAAATTTTCTAGCCAAATTGGGTGGGAAGCTGCAGGCATGCCCTTCGGGTCAACCACTTTCCCTATTTTTCTTCTTTTTATAGATTTCCGTACAATATATGACAACCTTCGAACAATATATGACAGAAGTCGCTTTACATATGATTATTACAATAACAAATTAATGACATTTGCAAATTATTTATATTGTTATTGATGGCAACTTACATTATGTGTTCCATTAAGCGTCTCCAGCTTTTGTTTTAAATCCTCATTTATAAATTGTAGAAAATGTTTTGCTATTTCATCTTTCTTGGCACACCAATCACCAATGGCTGATATAATTGAACGATGATATAAAGAAAGCAAGAAGCTTCCAATCAAATTTATCTCTAAAAGAAATAATAATAATAATAATAATACATAAACTTTATACCCAATAAAGAATATCATACATACCCCATTTTTCCGGCTTGTGGGGTTTGATTTTCGATTTCAGTTCAGATTGATTTGAAAATGTTGAAATAGTTGTGTTTGTTGATTCGTCACTGGACATTTTATTTTTATTTTATTCAAAAATCTATGTATGTATGTAGGTGTATTCTGTAATTTTTAATATTAATTGTATTAATGTAATTTGTTTCAGATATTCATTCCATTTTATTCTGTAACTAGTTGTCAACGTCACCTCAAGCCAGTATTAAAGAAGTAAAAACGTTATATTCGACCGGGTCGAATCTTAAATACGCTGGCAACTCTGTGATGAGCAGATGAAAAAAATCTGGTTGGCTTTATAAATTTACACAAAGCGTGGAATAAAATTCTATAAAACTGCAAATTAATACATAAAATATTATTAAAGTTACTCTTTAAATATATATAGTTTGATTGATCTGATTTGGTGTCTCCTGTGAGTGTTCAACATCATATTTGGCTGACATAATTACTTGGCGAAAATCTTTTTTTTCCATTCTAACCTCACTTCATAAACATTGTACACTAAAAATTATTTTTTCGCGCAAAACACATGTCTCCCGTTTACAATATCTGCTGCTCGCTGCATACTTGTGGACAAAACATTACGAAGTCGCAAGGAAGTATTTGCTGTGCGTTGTGTTTTAAGTGGTTCCATGCCAACTGTGTTGGGTTGTCGTCTGATCATTGGACATACATACATCAAAAAAAGAAAAGGTGCTATCAACTTTCTATGTGAACTTTGCAAGACACCTAGAAGTGACACAGAATTTTCATTGAGTGAGGACTTGAGATTGGTGCTTGCTGATGTGCAATCTAAGTTTGATAAGTTACTTGCAGAAGTTAAGATGGAACTAAATAATAAATTCACTGAACTCAAGAATGGCATAGATGACTGTAGCAAAATGATTAATATGGTAGAAGAGTCAACTAAGAATAAGGTGAAATTGCTGGAAGATCACAACGAAATACTGCAAAGAAGATTGAATAGGAACGACATTATCCTAAACGGTCTACCCAAGTATCATAATAATGTCCAAAGTATTGTGGTCAATATCTGTGAAATATTAAATGTGAAAATTGAGGAATATGACATAAACTGCTGCTACTTCATAAACAAAGGGAACTGATTGTTGGTTCAAATGAACAGTTTATGTAAGAGAGATGACATCATACGCAATTATTTCCGGACTAAAAAAAAAAAATTTTATAGGGTCATTTAGGGGGCAAAGGGTGAGTAGGGGGTAGGGCAGAGTAGTACCAGGTTAAGTCTCAGCTTCGTCGTTAAAGCTAAAAATGTTATTTTTAAAGAATGTAGACTTACAATTTTTACTTTGTTAAGTGTTTACACTATTTTTGCATACAATAACGCCCATTAGAGGGTGTGGGGTCCAAAAATTAATTTTTATTTTTGTTTTATGATTTCAAGTTTAACGCGTTGGAGCTTCTTTGACATAAAATTAAATCATTTACGTAACAAAATTACAAAAAAAACTTTAAAAATTATGTTGTTTTTTAGAGGTTGGTTTAGTTCTTTTTAGGGGAACTTTATTCCCTCTTCCCCGATTCAGCCCATTTACGAACTTATCCTGTGCTATCCTTCCAGATATATTTATACCAAATTTCCAGAGTCTGGCTCTTTTCGTTTGGACTGAATCGTGATTTCCACAGACAGACGGACGGATGGATGGACATGCACAGACCGTCTTAGGTTTCATTACTGATCAAGAATATATCGCTCATTTGCGAGAAGAGTGGCATAATTAAAAAAATGCGATTTTAGAGTTATTGATGCAGAAACATGCGTCACACCAAAATCTACAATGTGTCAAAAAATGGTATTGATATCACTTTTTTTTATTGACTAGCGACCAAAAGTGCCGTTATTTCTTTTGAAATTTTGTTCATTTATTTTTTTACAAGAACGACACATATCAGTTTGGCGTTGGTCGTTGAAGTGGAAGGTGCTTGCCTTTACCAAAAGTAATGACATAATTCAAGTTGCGACATAATTCTTAGAAAAGTATGTATAGTTTTAACGTTTGTAATTTTCATTTATATAGAGTTATTTTGTGTTGTGCCAATTAAGTGATAAATTTTTTGTTATTTACCATTGTCTTAACACTAACTACGACGTTATTGATGAAAAACAAATTACTTTCGTTTGCATATTTCGTGTTATGTCGTTGTTGATACTGATGTACGTAGTATGGTCATCTCACTCTTTCACATTTTAAAACAATGTGCCGGTATTGTTGAAAATATTGTGAGAATTCAACCTCTCACGCTAGAAATAACTCAAAATGACTCATTTTTGATGAAAATCATTAATTGGAATATTATAGTTAAGTTCAGGACAATTAATCTTACTGATCGTTTTAGATATTTTGAACATGTCGGAGCAGGAAAATTGTTCTTCTCCATCAGGGGCATTATCAGGAAGCACGCCATCAGCTCAATCACAACCTACCCACTCCCTATCATCAAGTACGTCATCATTTTCAGAAGATTGCGATGATTCCAATAGGGACATTACATACTTGCCAAGTAATGACGATAAAAGTGACAGCGACCAAGAAACTATTACACATAAACCAAATTCTACCACGAAATTCACAAATATTTTGGATAGATGTCTGTCCAATACAAATAATACAAGCTCTTCCACAAACACACAATTAACAACAATTTACGTAAGTCCATCAAAAAAAGGAATAAAGAGAAAAAAAAACATGGAAAATTGGAAAAAATCGTTGGCCAAAAAAAAAAGAAATAGTGGACAAGCATATGAATCAAACTCAAAACATAAAAATAATAAGCCCGCGAGACAAATGAAAATTCCGTGTGGAGAAAATTGTAGACTAAAGTGCTCAAACAGTTTTAACGAAGAAGAAAGAAAAATGTATTTTAACTCATTTTGGAAATTAGGTAACATTGAGCTACAAAGGCAATATATTGCGAACTGTATGTATTCCATTGAACCAAGATACCGCTACGTACGAATTGGTGGAACCAGACCTAGCAGACAAAATAACAATGCATATTTTTTGAAACGTAATAATGAGGAAGTTCGCGTTTGCAAATTATTCTTTAAGAACACATTTAATATTAGTGATCGCGTAATTCGCACTGTCCTCGAAAAAAGGCATAAAGTGTTAAATAATGTTTTAGAGGCAGATCAAAGAGGAAAACATGGAAAGCACAGAACAATAGACCCACAGATAAAAAAAGATATCAAAGATTTCATTGAATCAATACCGAAAATTGAAAGTCACTATACCCGTGCTAATACGTCAAAAACATTTATTGACGGAAGCAAAAGTATATCCAATCTGCATAAAGATTATGTAGATATTTGCAAAAGAGATAACAAGCCATTTGCAAATTATATATATTTTTATAGGATCTTCACTGAGGAGTTTAATATATCGTTTTTTGTTCCTAAAAAAGACTTATGCGAAACATGCTCAGTTTACGATAATTTGGAAGAAAATGAAAAAATATCTAAAAAAGACATGTATGAGCTTCATCAGAAGGAAAAAAATTTATCTAGAATAGAAAAAAACAGTGATAAAGATAAAAATTCATTTGTGGCTGTATATGATTTGCAAGCAGTAATGCCACTACCAAAAGGTGACTTGTCATCTTTTTATTACAAGTCTAAATTGAATGTATATAACTTCACTATAATAATACAATCTTTTTTAAGCTTAAGGTCTTTATGATATATATATATATATTTTTCGATATTTCGTTAGCCTTTGGTTAACTTCTTCAGGAATTTGTTATAATTTGTTGTTTTCTTTCAATTGAAAAAAATTTTTTGATTTCAATTGAAAGAAAACAACAAATTATAACAAATTCCTGAAGAAGTTAACCAAAGGCTAACGAAATATCGAAAAATATATATATATATATCATAAAGACCTTAAGCTTAAAAAAGATTGTATTATTATATAAAAAATAGGTCGAAAAATTAGAAAAAAGCAAATAACTTCACTATATACGATTTGAAAACAAATAAATGTGAATGCTTTGTTTGGGATGAGGCAAATGGGCATCGCGGAGCCAACGAATTGGGGACTTGCGTGCTAAAATACCTACAAAATTTAGCAAAAACCACGGACGCAGAGGTAATATTTTATTCTGACAATTGCGCTGGCCAACAAAAAAATAAGTTTATGGTAGCGCTATACATTTATGCTGTGCGCTTCTTGGGTATCAAGTCAATAACCCATAAATATTTAATAAAAGGCCATACTCAAAATGAGGGGGACTCTGCTCATTCTCTAATCGAAAGGGAAACAAAGCGTATGCTTAGGAGTGGTCCAATTTATTCGCCCGAATCTTACATGTCAATAATTCGTTCAGCGCGAAAAAAAGGTGAACCATTTAAGGTAAATGAAATGTGCTACACAGATTTTGTTGACCTAAAAATATTGGCAACAGATATTGGTCCTTTATATATGAACAAGTTTAAATTGTCGGAAGTCAAAATTCTGGAAATACGTCGAGAATCACCGGCATCCGTTTTTTTCAAAAATTCATATAGTGCAGATGAATTTCAAGAGGCTGTAATTATTAAAAAAACAAAAAAAAAACAATTTACAAATACAACTCACTAAATCTTTCTTTGAAAAACCTGCTATTTCCCAAAATAAAAAAAAGGATTTAATGGAATTATTAAATAAAAAGCTTATTCCACCCTTTTATAAATCATTTTATGAAAATTTGTAATACAGTTTTTTAATTTTTGCCGAATTTTTCTCGCTTTTTTTAACTTAAAATAATTTTAATTCTTTTTTCTTTTATGAACTATGTATTTCTTAAGTTTAAAGAGCTGTGAAAATAAAGCTATCTGATTTTTATTATGCATTTGTGTATTATTTACTATTCAACTGTGAAAACATACTTAGATTGTTAAGTTTTTTTTTCAGTTACAAAGACGCATTTCTACTTATGACAGTATAATGATGATTTTTTTGCAACAATAATGACATAATTCAAAGCATTGATAAATTCTCTTCCAGAACTCGTACAAAAATTGTTTATCGCCAATTATTCCGTACCTATGTTTAAAATAATAAAAAAAATTGAAGTTTCAGCATATCTGTTTGTGGTGCTTTGTGCTTTTCTCAGCAGTTAGCTTCAATTGAAAACTTTAAATGCATTTATCTCGGAAACGCTTTTTTTGAATTATGCCACTCTTCTCGCAAATGAGCGATATGTATATACCTTATGGGGTCTCAGATGGATATTTCGCTGCGTTACAAACGGAATGACAAAAGTGAATATACCCTGCAAATTCTTTTCTTGAAGGGTATAAAAAATATGACGCCTTGTGCAAAACAATTAATTACTTTTGACTTTCTAAAGCGGCCCATCCATTATACAATATAATTGTATATATTTTAATCGTGATATTATTTAAATTTTGCCCTATATTATGCAATAAGTGGCACAATATTTTCAAATTAAATATGACGCAATTTCCTTGCAATATAAAGTGAACATAACCTATAAGGAAAACAAAAGCATAAGTTTTGGTTCAATTTAAAATAAAAATATTTATTACTAATTAATCTTCTAATATATAAAATTCTCGTGTCACAATGTTCGTTCCCATACTCCACCGAAAAGGCTTGACCGATTCTTATGAAATTGTTTATGCATATTCAGTAAGTCTGAGAATCGGCTACTATCTATTTTTCAAATCTCTAAGTGATAACAATTTTTTTTTTATTTTCCTGATAAATTTTTTTTTTTATGTGGCATTAAAAAATACATACAACCGTAAGTTTGCACTTTTCTATCACTAACCCCTACTTTTTAATAGTCATTTTCATAACTTTGTCATTTTTTATCCCGCTCGATAATATCAATTATTATCACTTGGTAAGTTATCCCCTCCATGTGTCTACCGGTGTCACTACTCACCCAGTAAACAGCACGGAGTAGGGATGACAAAGAAGATGGTCTCCTATTTCTCTCAAACAATAAGCCTTCTCTCACTCTCTCTACAGTTTTCGGCTATTTTTAGTGTATATGCCAGCGTTGTCAACTTTTTATAACTAAAACGCGCTTTTGCTCTTCTCAAAACGCGCTAGATCACAGCGTTAACAAATATCTATAACCAAAACGCGCTATTCAAAAACGCGTTAAATTTTATTTGAATACAAATCAATACATTTATTAGAAAAAATTCAATATTTATTGAAACAAAATAAATAAATATCTACATATTGGTTTTTAAATTAATTCAGTTACAAAAATTAGATACTCACAACTATAAGCAAATGTAAGAACGATAACAAAAAATTTAAATATTCTTTTGGTATATCAATAAAAATTAGGATGTTTTAAACATTATATAAAAAACGTTAACAAAAATCCGTCAAATATTAAATCAATTGCTCAGTCTTTTTTATTTAAATTAACGTTTTAATATTTTAACTGATTAAAAACGTAAATAACGAACTTTTCAATTCATAAAAATAACTTAAAAAAGTGGAGTTAAGATTGATAATTGTCGATAAAAAAAATACTTTCATTTAAACCATCTGGCTCATCGACATAAATATTGGGCCATGAATGAAACTACACAAAATGGATTAAACAGTTGTAAAATATAGTACTAGAAAAATTTATGCAAAATAAGTAGAAAATGTTGAATTGAAGTCTTTTTAATCACTGTACGAAAAACGAGCTAATTTAGCGCGTTTTTTATTAAGGCCAAAAACAGCGCGTTTTGCATGGTTGAATCGCGCTAAAACTGGCGCGAAACGCACTAAATTGGCATCGCTGGTATATGCGTCAAGCGTAGTAGTTAAACATTTTCACTATCTCAGTGTAACTCTCATATCAAATATATTCTCGAGTAACTTTATTATTTATTTATTAATAGCTAATATTATTGAATATAATTAATTATTAATAAAATTATTAATTTTGAGTGTAATTCGCACGATCAGTTAATTAAGTGATTTACATAACCTCTAAAATACTCAACACGTGTTACGAGTTCCCGCAAACAACGTCTATTGAGTTGTAAGTATAAATCATTTTTTACGTTTATTTTAAAATCAATAATTATTCTTGCTTATTTAGAACGAAAATATTGTTGGGAATGGTGAAAACGAATTCGGTGAAGGTTAGATTTTTATTACAATTGGGAATTTTTTTTTTGTGTTTACATATAAGAGCTCCATGCTCTCGAGTGGGTAAACCATCAAGTTTGTTTGTATTAGCAAAAGACGGGCTAACAAAAAATATTGTTCACGCTGTAGCATTAAGAGATTAATATTATGTAATGAATTAATGCTATAAATAATTATTACTTTTAATAAATTAAAAAAATTATTGTTTGGTGTTTTGTTATTTTTAAACAACATTTCCTCATCGTTCACAGCGCTCCATACCTTTTTCACTCATATTCCACATCCTGATACACTTCCAATAAGTTAGTTATTTTTTTTTCTAAACTAGAAATTCTCTAGAAATTATTTACATGGCAAAACAACGTTTGCCGGGTCAGCTAGTTATAAATAAAAATGTTTAGCGACATGAGTGATGAAAACTTTTTTTATTGTACAATGATGCCAACACATTTCACAGTATATGGCACTTCTTTTGGTTTGTACAATAAAAATCCAAAGTCTTTTGATTTCTGCCAATATATTGTGCCACCTTTGAATATGACATACACATTGGCGATATGATTGTACAATACGAAAAAATTGCACAGTTATATTGCAAGTGGGTGGGCCGCTTAAGAATATTGTCTTGACGTGACGTAGACAAATAGTTAGAGAATATGCAATATTGTTTCACCTAATTTGTTAGATAGAAAAAAATATATATAAAATAAAAAAATAAAGGTAAATCTCGTTTGGTTTTTTAATGTTCAGAGCTTTTGTAAAGTTAATACAGAGGCTCTTAACCAACAACCGGGGCATATGTTCAATATTTAGTGCCTAGCCAATTATAATTATCGCTATCTACTAGAGGAAGTCTGTGTGAGTTTGCATGAAGTATATTATTTATATGTAAACGATAAGTATTTTGTGCGAGACAATTTGCATGTACATAAATGATATATTTTTAAACTTATCTTTCCATAAACTTATTGCGTGGCAATAAACTGATAATCGATTGCAAAGATATCGTTACACTATTTTTAAAAGTAAGTTTCATTTAAAAAAAAATAATTGTTACTAATATTCTCCAATACAAATTTGTACAAAAAATTCCTTCAAGAGATTTCCCTATTTTATTGTATGGCAATGGGTTTTTATTAAAAATAATAAACGAAGAATTGAACTACATTTTACTTATTATTGTAAAGATATAAAATATGTTAAATCTTTGTCATTTCAAAAATTTATCGAATTTTTTAAATTTATTTGAATTTTGAATATTTTAATTGACGGACCCTGTATTTACTTGATATTAACTAGGTATGTCAGTTTTAAAGAGCGGCAGCGCTCTTAATTAGAAGTTGAATAAAGTTTATTGTTGCAAAATGGCAAATTAATTTTATATGTGACCTGCTCCACGAAAAGGGACCTCTGCGCCGAAAATTTTTTTTCTATATCTTTTAGTTTTTTTACAAATCCCCTGTAAAGATGAACATAATTAATGAAAAAATTTTAAAATATCACATAACAGATATCACATAAACAGATAATATATATAATATTTGAAATTTAAAAAAAGTTCAATATCAAAGGTACAAAATTACCCTTTTCGTCCCTTTTCGTGGAGCAGGTCACATATACTTAGGTACGAGGGCGGATTGATATTCAAGCTTCCTACCGCTTGATGGCAGGGATGCTATTTTTTCGAGCTTCATCGCCAAATTGCTAGTAGAATGTCACCAAAATCGCTAAAATATCGCCAAAATATTAAAGTATGTAATTCAAGTAATAATATATATTTTTATATTAAATTGAATTAAGATTCTATAGGCGAATTGTTCGCCTATCCTTTTTCACAATAAAATTTTGTGTAAATAGGAACTGTTATCACATTCAACTAAGCCACCTAATAAGTGGTGACAAACACAATACACATGAGCACTGATGATGAAAGGGTTGCGTCTTTCGAAAACAGCTGTTCTGCTCTGCTGTGTAAGTTGAATAACAAAAACTGATGTTGACTTGCCTTGTCTGATGTTGTGCCTTGGAATATTTATCATGTCTTTCTGAGATTTAAAATTAAAATTTCGAACAATTGGCCTATAGAATATATATTTCTATTTTTTTATTACAAAAATAGTAGCAGTTTTTTTAGTTTAACATTCGAATGCCTTACCAAATATCGCCAAAATCGGACAAATATCGCCAAAATATAAAATAATGTAATTTTTTGTTTTAATTTTAAACGACACACATGTAAATATGTACTTTGAATTCGCCTTTGTATACATACCATACTAACCAAGGCGAATTCATACCAGGTGGCCTTAGTTCAGAAATTGGTGATCAGCTGTTACCAATGCAAAATTATCGAACTGTCAAAGTGTTCTTCTGGTTATTCGTTTTTGTGTGCGACCATTGTTTTTTCCAAAGCATTTCATAAGTGAGTTCACCTTGATACTAACTAAACTCAATCACTTAAATAAAAGTTGCCAGACAGCTTTTTCTAAATTCTAAGGAAATAAAGCGAAAAAAGTCAGATATTTATGGAAAAATAAAAAAACAGCCAAAAATGTTGCCATGGACTTCAAATATCGCCAATCACAATATCAAAATTTTCATAGCCACAAACAATTTTTCATTGCCACGTTTGGCGAGAAATCGCCATATCTGATAGCGCTGCTAGATAGCAGCACAAGCACAAAAACCTTTTTTTGGAAATTGCGATCTGTCAAACGTCAGCTGTTCAAATTTCACCCAAATTCATCGATGTTTATGTGTTGTAGTCGTTTGAAGTAAGCAACTTTTGTGTTTCTTGAAATATGGAAGAAAGTGAATTTCGTGCAGTGATTAAACACTATTATTTGAAAGGGAAAACGGCGAAAGAGACAAAAGAAAAGCTCGATAAACATTACGGTGAGTCTGCTCCGTCAGATTACATGGTAAAATATTGGATTGCTGAATTTAAACGCGGCCGAACAAGCACTGCAACAATATCATCAACAGGAAGGCCAAAAGAGGTGGTTACTGAAGAAAATACGAGTATCAAGAAAATCCTCGATATCGTCGAGTCATGTTACGTGAGATTGTTGAAATGGTAAACATATCATATGAACGTGTGTTCAACATTTTGCATGAGCATTTGCATATGAAAAAGCTATCGGCAAGATGGGTGCCGCGTTTGCTCAGTGTCGAACAAAAACGAGTTCGACAGACCACTTCACAGCGGTGTTTGGACATGATAAAGCGTAATCCTGTTAATTTTTGGCGTCGACTATTAACTGTTGATGAAACGTGGGTCCACCACTACGCACCTGAAACCCAAAATCAATCGAAACAATGGGTGGAAGCTGGTGGAAGTGCTCCGAAGAAGGCGAAGACAGTGAAACCGGCTGGCAAGTTTATGGCCACTGTATTTTGGGATGCACACGGAATATTGCTCATCGATTACCTTGAAAAAGGATCCACAATCACAGGAAAGTATTATCGTGCATTATTGGATCAATTGATTGAAGCAATCAAGAAAAAACAACCACATTTAAAGAAGAAAAAAGTGCTCAAGTGCTTCAAGACAACGCACCGGTTCACACCGCATTAGATGCGATGCTAAAATTACGTGAAATACACTTCGAATTGCTTGATCATCCACCTCATAGTCCAGATTTAGCTCCTAGTGACTTTTTACTGTTTCCAAACTTGAAAAATTGGCTCGCAGGAAAAAGATTCATCTCAAACGAAGAAGTGATTACCGAAACTAAGGCGTATTTTGAGGGGTTCCCAAAATCGTATTATTCAGATGGTATAAAAAAGTTGGAATATCGTCTTACAAAGTGTATTGAGCTAAAAGGAGACTATGTTGAAAAATAAATGGTTTTTGAAAAAAAAAAATTTTTTTTTCCTACTTAGCCTCAATATCAATCCACCCTCGTATACATATAATATAAAGTGTGTAACATACATGCATGTGCTATGAATCGCACGATTGTCGAATCACATGCGACTTGAAAAACGCCAAATTCTTTTGAACGATTTTGAGCGATTACGAACTCCAGCACACCATTTTTGTGACTTCAAATCGAAAACGCTTTATTTCATGCGATAAGCGATTTCCATCACATGGACGATAGCTTCTATACCTGATATAATATCAAATAAAAAACATTGGTTAGTTGGTATTACTACTAACTAGCACCACTTGAAACAGTGGAAAAATTGAACAAAGAACGCTGATGAGATGGCGTAGCGGCCTCGAAATCAGTACTGATCCGTTCTGCTGGTTTAATGACTATGAAAAATATTCTTAATATTCCACTCTCAAAAATAATAAATAGAATGTAATCACGTTCATATATTAAAATAAAAAATAAAAATAAAATTAAAAAAAAAAATAATTTGCAGTTTCGCAGATTTGAACCTATAGCCTGTTGGGAAAATTAACATCCTGTAATACAATTTACATAAATAAAGGTTCACTATTAAAATAGAAATTCATACAATATCAAATATATTTCTACCAGCAAACGTCAAATTTCATAGCAGAGATAATCATATTACGTATGGACTGCAATATTAGTATTATATCAAATATTATAATTTTATTTTCATAATATATATTTAAGGCCTAATTCATAAAAAATATTTCATACTTATAACCGTCTTATTTGACAATTATCCCATAGAAATATGTCAAATAACGATGTTATAAGCATGAAATATTTTTTATGAATTAGGCCTTTAGAAAACAATATCATGATATGAACACACATGTAGACACAAGAAAAAAGTTTTGTGTATTAAAATAGACGCCAAAAGTAATTTTTAAGCAATCGCATTAAACAAATATATATAAATACTAAAAAAACTAAATATCAATAATATTAAACACTGTACGTAATATTAAAGTAAACGAAGATGTTTACGAGTACTGCACGGTTGCATGATAATTATGAAATATTATGATATTTACAATAGTACGTTTTCCCCTACATAGATATTAATATTTATATAAATATATTTTTCTCTTTATTCTGCCGTCGTTCTCTCTCATATTATATCAGAATTAATATCAGGTATAGACGCTATGTAAGAAAATTAAGATAAACTAATATTGAAAGCAATTAATAATTTAAAACCGATCAACAACAGTCTGACGATATTAAATCACTTGACAGTGCTTTCTAATATTTTATTATAACATATTTGCTCCCGACAATTTTCCATTTTATTTACAGAAACCATAGACTTAACTTTTAATTTATTACATTTTTGCGATTAATCTTTAAAACATACATACCCACAACAAAATTTAATTTTACACAAAATATAATAGCCATTAGCTTGTGATTTGCAAAAAAAAATCGTAACTCGAAATTAAAAATCGCGTGATTATCAGAACACTATACAAATACATACATAAATATAAGTTCCTAAAACTATGATCAATACATACATACATTGATAAATACATGCATACATACATTGATAAATAGGTATGCACATGTTTTTGTAGAAATTAAAAATGATATTTAAACTCACATTTGTTTAAAGATATTAAAAACTACTTACCATTTTATATTTTCAATTCCAGCTTAACTTGTCAGAATGAGAAACAAAAAAAAAAAGGAAATAAGCAGACGTTGCAAATTTTATGGTCAGCTTTTTTTTTTTTTTTTTTTTTTGTTATTGTTTTATGTAAACAAAAATATCAGTTCTAAATAAAATGCCACTTTAAAATTGTAGAATATTGTAATAGATATGCGTACACAAATGTATTCGTGTATACCCAAAAATAATTTTTTAAATCAAGAAGCAAACAAGGCAAATGAATACATTGGAAGGAGGAATACAAATTCTTAAGTTTGTTTTATGTATATTTTAAAAATTTCAAAATATTTTGAAGCAAAAAGTATTATTATATTAAAACCAAAGCAAAGCAGCTCAGAGTCAGTCAACATCTAGCAAGCCCCGTTGGCAATTATTTTTTAAGTGCAGCCAGACCACTGATCGTTTACTCTCTTTCGAGAGTTTTGCGTCTCACTCGCACTAGTTAATCTATACACCTCAGATAACTGTATAAATTTACAGTTCTTCTAAGGAATTTTCCGTGGTTAACTACGCTGCTACTTCCCGTGTGAAGGCATAGGTCATGTACAGTCAGTCACAGTAACGGAAAAAATACGGGTTAATAACTTCGCCGGCATATAGTCTGAATCACTCCGTCGTCATCTGTGCACCAAATACTTTGCAAATTTACTTTGTAAAGTATTTCATCAAACAACAACAACAATATTAAAACCAATTAAAATTTATAGGCTAATTGTTCCAAATTTTTGTTTTAAATTCGGAAAGACATGATAAATATACCAAAGCATAAAGGAAAGACAACTTCAGTTATTAATTATTCAACTTACACAGCAGAGCAGAACAGCTGTTTTCGAAAGCCGCTATACTTTCATTATCAGCAGCAGGAGCTAAAGCTCCATCGCTAAAAACGTTAAAAGTATTTTTAGCCCAAATAGTTGCAAGAAACTGCTGCATATTTTTGGGGGCCTTATTTTGTATAATAACTATTTGTTCGCTAGAAACTACAGTACTTTTCGCTTATAGCGAACTTGAAGAGGCTGGGCAAAATGGTTCGTTTTAAACGAAGTTCGCTTTAAACGAAGACTTGAAAAAAACCATTTATATAAGTGCACATGCATGTGAAACTCCTTTGTCTATTTATTAAAACATTATTAGGATATTTTAATACAAAAAATTAGTTTTTAAAAAAAATCAGTTATTTTAGTTTGCTTATTACCAATATTAGTTTCATTTATATACATATAATTCCACTTGAGCCAAGTTGTCAAGAACTTGTTGTGGAGTATCGCGTGACTGAAGAAAAGTTCTTACATAACTCACGCTACACATTGCAAAGTCAATGGTCGAGTTCTATGAAACAAGGGGTTTTAACCAGGGCTGTGGAGTCGTGAAAAAATAGTTGCGACTCCGACTCCGACTCCAGCCGCCGAAATTTTTAAAGTACGACTCCGACTCCGACTCCGACTTCAACTCCAATGCTAAATGTATATGGACCTTAGGGTATCCCGATAATTGAATCAAGAAATGTTTAACAACTTTTTTTGAGGGTACTTATGGACCTCTAAACGCGATTGAAGTGTGGGATTTCGCGAAAAAACATAAAAATAAATATAACAAAATAAAGCTGAATCAAAAGTTGTTTGTTTTTTACAAAATATGTCTGTATTGTTTGGTAAAATAGTGGTCATTAAAAGAAAATTTACAAACAAATTTTAGTGCACCGATTTTGAATCATAATTGCATTTTTAAAAAAGAATTTTCACAAAAACATATTTTTCATTGATTTTTTTTGCCGTTTTAAGCAAATTTAAAAACTTTCTCATAAAATATAATCAAACTATAATATTTTGCAATTTTTTGCAAAAATTTTATTTTTTTGTGGAAAAAAGGAGTTTTTGTGAATAAATATTAATATGTATTAAAAATGCAATTATGGATCAAAATCGGTGCACTAACGATTGTTTGAAATTTTTCCTTTAATGAGCACTATTTTACCAAACAATTCAGCATTAATTTGTAAAAAACAAACAACTTTTTTTCGCGAAATCTCAAACTTCAATCCCGTTTAGAGGTCTCACATTTTTACGTTTTTATTATTCCAACACACAACAAAAAATCAACAAAATTAATAATTCAAATTAAATAAACTAAATAATAATTCATTAAAAAGATTAAGTCAATTTCTGTAAAAAGGCAAATATTTGAAAATAGAAAATATTAAAAAAAAAAAACCCCAGAATTTTTATTATGAAAAATATTTAAAAAATTCTTTATCGGAGTCGGAGTCGCGACTTTTTTTAGCGACTCCGACTCCGGCAAAAACAGTGCAACTCCGACTCTTCGACTCCGACTCCACAGCCCTGGTTTTAACCTTTTTTATGATTGAGGAGTTTTGCTCTAAATTAGTTAGGACCAAGACCTTATTTTTCCAAATTGTAGCAATTGTTGACTTGCTGAGGCCCAATTCGTGGCATATTTGCTTTTGTTTTACAGCTTGTTGTAAGCGTTTTATTATTTTATATTTCTCGTTTAAAGAAAAATATTTTCTTTGTTTTTCATTTGGTACTACGTTCATCTTATAACTTTTCGTCTTCACACAAACAAACATTAAACATAGAAAAATTCCCGGAATCGAGAACATAGGACAAAAAACACTGCGTGTTAGTGGTGCCAGTGCAAAAAAAAATTTTTTTGTTCATAGCACCAGTTTTTGGCTCGTTTTAACTGAAAAATAAACAAGTTTTGCGTGCAAATAAAGTTCATTGTAACCGAAAGTTCGCTTTAAACGGTTTCGTAATAAGCGAAAAATATTGTATGGTTTATTAGAAATAAAACGCGTACTTTTGAAATTGGTTTATTTTAGACGAAAGTTCGTATTAAACGGGTTCGTTATAAACGAAAATTACTGTAGTTAAATACAAAAGAAGCCTCCAAAAATATGAACAAGTTTTTTGCAACTATTTGGGATAAATATACTTTTCCGATTTTTAGCGAGTTACGGAATATGGCTACTGCAATCATGTGAACTTTGTTTGTCACATAAAAAGTATTATTATTGTTTTAAATAAAAACCAAATTAATTTTTGTAATAAAAGGGTAATGATGTATATTAATAATACAAAAAAAATCGTATTTTAATATTTCATGTTTAAAAATAAGAATTTTAAAAATTATGAAATTTTTTATTTGACATATTGGTTAAGCAATGACTATATGCATTTCATTGGTGCTTTACCAAATCATCAGTAGACGTTAACCATAGTTTTGAAAAGATAAAAACTTCTTATCTTATGCACATACTTTCGAAAACTATCTGAGAATTCATTCTGAGAATTTGGTAAAGTCCCAATGAAATGCATATAGACATTGCTTAAGCATCAACAAATAAATTTCATTTAGAATTAAAATGAAAAGTTTATGTGTTAAGGGTTTTTTTTTTTGGTTCAGTTTACGTATAAGGCCGGCCACACACGTACAGTTTTAACTGTCAGTTTCAACTGTTCAACGTGAGTTGGGGCCTTAAGATACAATTTTTATTTTTAAAATTCAAACAACAATAACCATTATTGTTAAAAAACAAATCTTTTTTTTTTTAATAAAAGCGTCCATTCTATGTTATATATTAACAATAGAAAAAACATTCTTATTTTATTATTTAATGTTCAAAAATACGGCAGTTTAAAAACTAAAACGCAAGGTTTATGTTTTATAATTGTGTTTTGTAGTTCAGTGTATGAATGCAAATTGAATTCCTTTCTATACTTTTTCAAATGGTTAAAATAACAATCTCGGTACTAATAAATCAGTTCATTTGTCGATTGCGCGCGCTATTTTTTGCTGTTCCACTCCTTGTTGCATATTAGTTTGTCCACATACTTATAATGTGTGCTCTGTACAGAGTTATATTAATTCTTTCTCGAAATAAAGGGGCAAAATAACAAGAAATTCTAATAGTTTTTGAATTTCCATTTTTCTATATGTATAAAATTTCTTCACAGACCTGTTTTGTATATAAAAGTAAAATTCGTTATAACCGTGTTCGTTATAAACGTGTTTTACTGTATAATAAATATCGCACTCGTTCAACAATACTGTATTAACTCAAAAACTTCAAAGTTTTCAGGAGAGACAAAAAACTGTTTTCTTAACGCTTAAGGAAGTTTTCATTAACAAAAGCTAGGCAATATTTAGAAAACCCATCAATTATTGTATTGCCCTGCATAGCCTTTTTATTTGTTCATTGTCTGCAGATAGAAAAGCGATTTTTTTACTTACTATCATTTTCTTGAATTATTTTTGTTTATAAGAAGTAAATATCTTGAGTTGTGTTTTTTTATATGAAATTTATTGCTGTATTTAATATATTTTTAATAAATTAGATTAACACGAAATGAAAAAAAACTAAAGTAAACAAAGTTTTTAAGGGTAAATAAATGCTAACAACCGCTAAAAACTTTAAAATATATATATTTTATTAAATTAAAGACGTTTAAAATATATATTTAAAGTTTTCGTAGTATGAATCGTAATACTTTTTAGGGATTATATTTCTCTTGACTGGGCCGATAATATCCTTTCTTTTATTTTCCGACAGTGGTATCTTTTTTTTTCTTTTTTTTTTGTTGGACAACTCATTTTGTTAATTGAACTAATTAGACTTTTTTATTTCAAATATTCGCTGACCAAAATTGAATTTTTTGCTCAAATGCAAAATGATAGTGATAATATTGCATAGTGTCATTAAAACGATTTCATCAAAACAGCAATAACTCAATAAAAAACAAAATTATTTCACGAAAACAGTAAAACAAGTCAAAGAAAAAGTTAAGCATTATTTCATGAAAACAATCATATTTCGAATTAAAACAAAAAATTTGCTTAGCCTAAATCAATTAAACAGTTGCAACTCAAAATACTACCCGACTAAAAGAAACTTTTATTATTAGAATAACAACTCAACTCAAAATACTACTCTTTATACGAAAAAACAATGATTTGTTAAGGCCAATCATTTCAAACAACTCAAAATAATTTCGTTTTCTTGATTCACAGAAATAACCCATTTCAGCAGGAAAAAGGTCACAACATGTAATTTTATTAAGAAAGAGTAGTCAGAACTATGGGGATTTTTAACCATAGGTAGACATAAGTTTTATGTACCGTTTTTTGCCAAAAAGATTAAATAAAAACATTTTGGGTTAATACAGTATTGTTGAACGAGTGCGATATATAGTTTTAAAAAATCTGAGATTACTATGTAATCGTTCAGCCACCATTAATTTTAGTGGGAAGTGACCACCATATTCATCATCTTCAGCTGGTCGGAAATCACCGATATATCTTACATCATATGATGTAAGATTTTTACAGTGGGCAGATATGACCACTGTACATATTTACGGTTTCTTGTAAAATTTTGACTTGACTCTCTTTACAGGAACCAGTGCAATATATGTTTTGTGGGGCGCTAGTAATTATAACTTTTGCTCATATGTATCGGCCATCATAAAAAGTTAAATAAACTTTGTTCTACGCTCTCACCAAGCCAGATTCAACAGGTACTCTCACTGTCAAAAGTTTGTTTACCTAAAAATTTTTTTTCTTATATCTGCCTTGTAAATGATGCTTCTTTTTTCCTGATTTTGCCACAAACTCTAAATTTTCTACTAACAAAATACGTGTGGTTTTTGGTGTTGCTAATTGTTGTAATAGTGAGGATACCTCCGCCTTTCGTACTACCTGTATTGAACGCATTAAGCGACACTTATTTTCTTTCCTGAAACGTAAAAAATGTCGAGTCTAGGAACATCAAAGCAGTGACAATCTTTAAAACTACAAT